>CAUYPK010005368.1:0-20541 GCA_963574355.1 Loris lydekkerianus | reverse complement strand
TTTATTGATCTGGTGTATAATTCTTTTGTTTTCAATTTCATTTAATTCTGCTCTGATTTTGGTTATTTCTTTTCTTCTGCTGGGTTTGGGTTTGGAATGTTCTTCCTTCTCCAGTTGCTTGAGATGTCCCATTAAGTTATTAACTTCCTCTCTTTCCGTTTTTTTGAGGAAGGCTTGCAGTGCTATAAATTTCCCTCTTAGGACTGCCTTTTCAGTATCCCAGAGATTCTGATAATTCGTGTCTTCATTGTCCTGTTGTTCCAAAAATTTGGTGATTTCCTTCTTAATCTCATCTATAACCCATCTATTCTTCAGCATAAAGTTATTTAGCTTCCATGTTTTTGTATGGGTATGCAGATTCCTGTTGCTATTGAGTTAAACTTTTATTCCATGATGTTCTGAGAAGATGAAAGGAATAATTTCTAATTTTTTAAAATTCGCTGAGGTTAGATTTGTGGCCTAGGATGTGGTCGATTTTGGAGTATATTCCGTGGGCCGATGAGAAGAATGTGTATTCAGTTTTGTTGGGATGAAATGTTCTGCAGATGTCTGTTGAATGGTTAAGTTTATATCTAAAATTTCTTTGCTTAGTTTCTTTCTGGAGGATCTATCCAGCACTGCTAAAGGGGTGTTAAAATCTCCAACTACTATGGAACTGGAAGAAATCAAGTACCTCATGTTTGTTAGAGTTTCTCTTATAAATTGAGGTGCATTCTGGTTGGGTGCATAAATATTAATAATTGAGATCCCATCATATTGTGTATTACCTTTAACAAATATGAAGTGTCCATCCTTATCCTTCCTTATTTTTGTTGGTTTAAAGCCTATTGCATCTGTGAATAGGATTGCAATGCCTGCTTTATTCTGCTTTCCATTTGCCTGGAGTATAGATGACCATCCCTTCACCTTGAGTCTATATTTGTCTTTTAATGTAAGATGCGATACTTGGATGCAGCAGATATCTGGCTTGAGTTTTTGTATCCAGTCAGCCAACCTGTGCCTCCTTAGAGAACAATTTAAAGCATTCACATTAATTGAGAATATTGATAAACCTTTCCAGAGTCCAGTGGACATTTTTAATCCTTTTGCAACTGTGGAAGTTGGAATTTGATCAAAATTTTCTGGGTGGGTTTACTTTTGTAGTGGAGGATTACACTGGTCTTTATGGAGGATAGGTCTGAGAATATCCTGGAGAGCTGGTTTAGTTATGGCAAATTTTTTCAATATGTGAATGTCATTAAAGTATTCAATTTCTCTGTCATAAATGAAACTCAGTGTAGCTGGGTACAGGATCCTGGGTTGAAAGTTATTTTGTTTTAGGAGATTAAAAGTTGATGACCATCCTCTTCTAGCTTGAAAGTTTTCAACACAGAAATCTGCAGTAATTCTAATATTTTTGTCCTTGGAGGTGATGGTTTTCTTTCGTCTGGCTGCTTTCAGAATTTTCTCCTTCATATTAACTTTAGTGAAATTGATTATGATGTGTCTGGGGGATGTCTTATTTGGGTTGAGTTTTGCTGGAGTTTTGAAACTGTCTGCTATCTGAATTTCGAATCTGTTGGCATGTCTGGAAAGTTCTCTTTTATAATCTCATGGAGAAAGGGACTCTGTGCCTTGTGAAGCCACTTCATTGCTTTTGGGGATTCCTATAAGACGAATATTGATTTTCTTCTAATTATCCCAGAGCTCTCTGAGAGAGTGGTCTATTTTTGCCCTCCATTTCTCTTCCCCTTTGAGAGCTTGGGAGCATTCGAAAGCTTTGTCTTCAATGTGAGAAATCCTTTCTTCTGCTTGCTCTATTTTGTTACTGAGGGATTCTACTGTGTTTCTCAGATCTTTGAGGGCTGCAACTTCTTGTCTCAATGTGTCAAAATCTTTGGTCATTTGGTCTTTGAATTCGTCGAATTCTTCAGATAACTTTTGGGTTACTGCTTGGAATTCTAATTCGATCTTATTTGCTATCCAGGTTCTGAATTCGATTTTTGACATCTCGGCTATTTGTGCATGGGATCTTGTGCTGTGTCTGCCCCATTGATTCTTGGGGGAGTTGATCTACTCTGATTATTCATATTGCCATAGTTTTCCCGTTGATTTTGCCTCATGATTGTTTTTCACTGTTGCCTCTGGCTGTCCTCATAGTTGGGGAGGTGTCTCTCCAAGATTAGACCCCAGCAGGATCACTGTATTATTGCTGGATCTTTGTCGGGAGTGACCCTGTGGAGCTCCTCTGGGGATGCTCCTAGCCAGGGAGTTCTGGTTGTGGGAGCAGCTTCGGAGTGTGACACACCCAGATCCAGCAAAAGGGTGGGGGGTGGTGCACACAGTTCTGGGAGTGTCTGGCACCCAGCGACTTTGGCACAGAGTGCCCAAGGCTCCAGAAGTCTCTAGCCAGGAGGAGGGCTCCATGTAGAGGCAGGGAGGGCTCCGGGGGGCACACAGCTACCAGAGTCCCTGGCCAGTCGAGCGGGCCAGTGTGGAGTCAGGGAGGGTACAGGAAGGAGGACCGTGGGGTTGTGTGGCTCCCGGAGTTCCTGGTCAGGGTGTGCGGAGGCACAGCGGGCGCTAGTCGTGGGTCACGGCGCAGCTCTTACTCAGGTCTGGGCATGTGGCCTTATCCCCCAATTTTGTTTAGGTCAATACTGAGTATTATACTTTAACTAATATAGATGATCCATACATTGTGATTATATTTACTGTCCTGTAAAATATTACCCAGAGAGTCAATGATTAGCCTTTTTCCTGTCACATTGTCACTGTGATGTACAGTCCTTCCCTTTCACTGTGCCTGCCATACATCTGTGCAGAAATTCCTTATTTCACCTGCTCTGAGAAATAAGCCCCCCTTCTCTAGCATGGGTAGGGGGTGTGCTCCGTGGGCAGGGGAGTGATTGGGGACCTGGGTGGGGTTGTGCTCTGTGGGCAGGGTAGCTATAGAGGAACAGCAGCTTGGGTGGGGGGGATGCTCTGTGGGAAGGGAAGTTATAGGGGACCTGCAGCCTGAATGGGGGGCATGCTCTGTGGGCAGGGGAGCTATAGGGGATGTGGGTGAGGGGTGCTCTGTGGGTAGGGGAGCTATAGGGGACCTGGGTGGGGGTGATCTGCGGGCAGGGGAGCTATAGGGGGGACCTGGGTATGGGTGCTCTGTGGGCAGGGGAGGTATAGGGGACCTGCAGCCTGAATGGGGGGCATGCTCTGTGGGCAGGGGAGCTATAGGGGAGCTGAGTGGGGGTGCTCTGTGGGCAGGGGTGTCATTGGGGACCTGGTCACTTCTGAACATGTTGTAGCCGATTTTCCTGCTCTTTGCCGCCCTTCTCTCCCACACCCAGAAGTATGTGATGGGTTCCATTTCTGAGTCTTTGAAGATTACGTGGTATAAACCCACTTGCTTCTCAGTTTTCCCTACTGCCAGTTTAAGGGTCTGTTTGTGGGCCTGCTATGTTAGTTACTGCAAATCAAACATCTGCTTTCCAGCCTACAAAATTGCCATTTCATCCCCTTTTCCTTGTCCTGATAGATGTCCACTTCTAAAAATCATTTCCCTGCCCTGTGTAGGGGGTTCCTTTTGGAGGGATGTCGAGACAAGGGGATAGCAGTGAGTGTGTGCTTGTGATATGTATTTGTGATCGTGTGTGCATGTCCTGTCTACTCCTGGTAACTACAAGTCTCCCAGTAGTTATTTGTTGATTCCCTGATCATTCTTTGGAAAGACAGTTTTAGCAGAAATCCTCCACAATGTGACTAAAGTAATATATAAATGGAGGCATTTCCATGAAATATTTCTGTGTGTTCTTTGAAAAATAACTAGCTCATTAGGACTAAATTCTAATAATCACTGCCTCAAAGAGGTCACTAGAAGAGGGAAAAAAAATTAGAATGTTCACTATGCCTTCAGAAAATTGTGCTACACTCTTCAGCATGTGCTATCACGTTACATTTTAATGTAGTAAAACTTCCACGAAGTCTGCTTTATTATCTTTATTTTGCAAGAAGGAAACAGTGGGTAGCCCAGAAAGAAACACACAGCTATTGAATAAAAAACGAGGATTCAACTAAGGTCTGCTTGAAATGGACACCCATGATCTTGCCACTTTGGCAAACTAAATTCATGGTATGACTGCAGCACCACAAAGTAATTGAATTGTGCACAGTTGCTTACAATTGTCAGAATTCTTTCTTGTCACCAGCTCATGCTTGACTTACAAAAGGAAAAAGGATGGCTGAGAATGTGGTCTCTGATCAGGAACGCCAACTCATTCTGTGACCTTGGGATCATGGCTTCCTTTCAGGGCCTCAATTTCTACATCAGTAAAACAAGGTCATCAGAATAAATGGTCTGTTACGTTCCGATGATCTATCCTGCAGATGGTGAACTGGAGGTGCTGAGAGCTACACAGCGCACCCAAGCTGGAGGGGAAGTCAGGCACTGGGCCACCCTCTAACTCTCTGTTTATACTCTGCGAGAAACTTCCCAACAGATAGACTGACGGTCTCCCAAATGCCAATGGACATGAAATATTGTTTTCTCCCAAGTCCCTCTTCAGAACTGAATTTTTCCACGTCCCCCTTGGGGACTGCGAGACCTCATCTAAATGTAAAATAAATAAATACTCCAAAAATGTGGGATAAAGATGGAAGTCAGAAGAGGGACTGGCAAAGGAGGTAGCCAACCTTGGACCTTTCAACATATGGCCTCAGCACTTTTGATTATTTTACGAATGCAGGAAGTGACACGTTGGTTTCTTTAAAGCCATTCCTCAATATGCAAGCCTTCCAGGGTTATAATTCATGTGAATTTAGATAATGAGGTAATTGGGCTTAATGACTGAAGCAATGATTCAGGAAGGAGAAGATCTCAAGTTATTTATAATAATAATTGTGACTATTACTTGTGTGGTATTACCAAGGCAACACTAAAGTGGTAATGGTAATAACTTCCATTTGAGAGATGGGAATGACCATAGACATAATTTATCCCAAGCTCTTATTTCAAACAGCAAAAAAATGTAAGTCTCAGAGAGGCAATGTGACTTAGTGAAGCTATGACTGAAGCTATGGTTATTCTTATTTCAATGCTTTTCCCATCATGGAGCCATCACTCCACTGCTTGTGATATTAGCCCATCTCTCCCTACAAATATTGTAGTGCTAATTGACAATACTATAATTAATGTGTACACAATTGGCAAATTCTTGGTTTACTGATTACTTTATAACAATGTTGCAAGTAAAGTAAATCTTAGGTCATTAATAGGAAGAATACATTCTAAAAAGTCATGGTGATATGATCCTAATTTCAACATCAGGAGTTATCTACCCACAATTGCAATGAAATAAGACCATTTTGTATCATGTTACAAAATATATAATTTTACTTATTTATTTATTTGTTTTTAATAAATAATTTTTAAAGTTTGTTTCCATTTTGTAATTTCATTCCCTCTATGTATTCACATATACATCAGACACTTTCCATGGGCTTCAAGTGAATTAGCTCGTCAAATCTTCATAACAGTAAATGAAGTGGGCATGATTATCCTCCCCACTGTCTGGAGCCCGGGGAGATGAGTGAATTTCCTGAGGTCTATAGCCAGTATGAGGGAGAGTTCAGATATAAAGTCAGGGACACAGCCTTTGGAGCTCAGAGTCTTAACCTCTGGGCTATATTTCTCTCTACCTTGAGAACTTCTATGTGCAGCATGTTGAAGAAAGATTTCACATTTATTTAAGAGGTACCATTTTATTGAAATCTTGCCAACTTTATCACCACTCTGAGCCAAACGTTTCACTCATGTTAGCAGCTATTTGTTCATAAGGGTCTTCCTCAATCCCTTCATCTCTACTTTGCCTATTAGTCAATGAACTGACTGATGACATCAGCATGGTCTGTGATTTCGTAGGAGAGTCATTTACAAATACTTCAAACAAAAGTTTTCTCTAAATGATGATCCATGGTATTTTCTTATTGATATCCAAACATTATAATATCATCTTAAATCTTAAAAATACCCCATGCTCATCCTTCGATGGTCTCTCAAGAGAGAAAAGATGATCCCATCATTTATAAGACTCATAAACACTGGTCAATTCTTTACCGTCTTTGTATCTTGGTTTCTTTTGTTTAAAAATAGGTAAAATTAGATAATTCATTCATGTTTTAGTCAATAGTTATTGGTCTTTGCATTTACGGTTACAAATAAATATGTTTACTGAATTATTAAATTCATTAACCAGAGGAACAGGTTTGGATGCTGACTTTCTCCCTCATGACATGTTCTGAGCATGTTTTCTCATCTATACTTTGTGAAAAGTAGCACTGTTATCACTTCTGGGCAGGTTGGCTGTTTACATAAAATGAGATCACATGTAGGGAAGAATAAACCACAATGCCTGTCACATAATTGGTGTTAAATAAGTGTCCCTTATTCATTTACCTGAACATGTTCACACCTCAGACTGCTTCTTTCTAGATAAGACCTAGTTACTGAGTAAGCAGATTGCTCAGAGCATGTAGGAGGCAGACAGTTCCGACTGTATTGGGATCATTCACAGGAGATGTTTTCTTTCCCATTCAACATTGCTTGTTTACATGGTGTCGGATCAAATGGAAGAGAAAAGAACAACGTGATTCATGGTCTTCCTCTAAGGAGGCAGCTGCAACATAAAGGATGTTTCAGGAAATAGGATAATCTGTTTATGTGGCCACAGTGCTGTGACCCCTGACCTGCGTTAGTCTTCAGCAGCGGGTATGTGTGGCACTTCATCCCCAGGTAGAACCAAATATTGGGGGGGAAAAGTAATACCCATTTGTATATTTTTTCTTATATTGTTGCTGATAGCTTAAAAACCTTTGGTAGATATTTTAAGTCTTCTTTCTTCTTTGTTAGGCTCAAGAGTTCACCTCTCCTGCTTTGCAAAACTAACTAGAGTTTTCTTGCAATCTCATCTCCCTTGAGGATTTGGGATGCTCTTGGGTATCTGTCCCAGTGAAAAAACAAGTGAAAGGAATGTGGAAATGTGAAGCCATCTGGCTGCTAGCCCACTCTCACACCGGCTCTCGGGGTCACTGAGGGCCCTCCAAGGGCTGCGGAGACCAGTTTCAGCTGGAAACATTTGCTCTCATCCCTACAGTGCCCGGACATGTGTGCTCACACGATGGATTGTCTCCAAACTGGGTGGTGAGAGAAGGTTTAAATTGGGGAGTTCAAAGGATGTGTTTGGAAAATGATTCCTATTTCCTAAGAGCCACCAACATCCCAAGTGTTTTGATTAATATCTTGTTTCATTATCTGTTCATTTTTTCCCCTGAGTATGTGCCATTGGAAATTGCAAGGGTTTAGTGTGGGGAAAATTTTTGTCAGTGTTAGAGGCATGGCCATGAATGGACAACAGACATCCCTACCCTCCAAGTCCCTGGTGGGAGGGAGGCAAGTGAGCAGACAATGGTCATGGGGGTGATGTGTTAGGACAGGTTCCAGGAGAGACAGGTAAGACAGATTCATGCGTAGAAGAGAAGGTCAGTAACTGTTGCACTCAGTAAGATTCAAACGACCGGATTTGTTATTCATTCAACAAGCAATGACCACCTCCTCATTCCTGCACTGCAGCTTTAAGGGACATTCTACTCTGGTTTAGTCACTATACCAGAATAGGATAGGCGGGTGGCTTAAACAACAGAAATTTATTTCTCACAATTCTGGAGGCTGGAAGTCCAAGATGACAGTGGCAGTAAGGAGAGCATCCTAGGGCCTCTTCCCTCAGCTCAGAAGCAGCTGCTGGCTCCCTGGACACGTGTGTGATTTTGTGCACACTCTCACGGTAGGGGCTGAAGGACACAGAGGGGGAGAATGTGCCCTCTGGTATCAACTTTTACAGAGACGCTAAACTTGCTGTATTGGGACTCTGTCATTTACCCTCACAAACTTACAGACCCCCCCCATCTCTATATATAGCCATTGTGATAATTAAGGCTTGAACTTGTGAATTCATAGAGACATTAACATTCAGTGTGTAACAAGGAGTGATGGGTGTGTCTCCATATAAAGCACATGCAGCTGACAAGTAAGAATTCTACATATAGCACCTGTAGGTACATTAATAAGAGAAGATTGGGGTAGGATTGGCAGATAAAACACACGGCACTCAGTTACATTTAGATTTTAGATTAATAACAAATAAATTTTTTAGTGTAAGAATGTCTAAAATATTGCATTAGACACACACTAAAAAATACCATTATTTATATACAATTCAAATATAACTGGAGGTCCTGTATTTTGATTTGCTAAATCTGACACTCCTTGAATAGAAAGTTGTTATATTCAGGGGACTGTTTGTGGCATAGTAACATCTGCAGGCTGTGGGTAAGAGCTGAGAGGTGCAGTCAGGAGGGCCTTGTCACAGTATTAGAATGTTGGATTGTGAGTCATCACAGCAACAAAACCCTTTAACCTCTCCTAGCAGACAATTTGGTGGACTTGCATCTTCCGGCTCTGTAGTTTGTTTATACAGTCCCCCAAATTATGTGTATTCTAGAAAAAAAAAAAAAAAAGTGAGAAACTGTTTTATTTAGTCCTGCTGGTGTGTGTCAAATTGTGTCTTCTCAATTGTGTTTGAGTCTTAACCCCCAGTACCTGACAATAAAACTGTATTTGAAGATAAGCATTCAAAATAAATGATTAAATTAAGATTAGGTCTTAAGCGTGGGCCTAAACCCAATAAGACTGATTTCTTTTTTTGGCCGGGGCTGGGTTTGAACCCACCATCTCTGGTATATGGGGCCGGCGCCCTACTCTTTTGAGCCACAGGTGCCACCTAAGACTGATTTCTTTATAAGAAGAAAAAATTAGGCCACAGACACACACACAGAGGGAGGCCATGTACAGGCTCAGGGGGAGGATGGCCCTCCGAAAACCAAGGAGAGACCATAGATCTGACCCTCCTCTCATGATCTCAGAAGGAACCAACACCTTGATCTTAGACTTTTAGACTCCAAAACCATGGGAAAATAAATTCCTGTTGTTTATGTTACCCTGCCCATGGTGCTTTCTGGTGCTAGCCCTAGAAAACACATACACCTACCTTTATTTAAAAAAAAAAAAAAAAGAAAAGAAAGAAAGAAATATTGAAGATCATTTGGTGTTAGTTAAAATAGCTCTACCAACACTCAAGACCTGCCTTCACCTGAGCTTCCCCGTGTTGTGATGAGGAAGCTAAGGACCACAGGGTTAGAGATTCACCTGACACTGTGTCCTAAGTGCTGAAAAGAATACGAACAGTAAGTCACATTAACAGATTAGGAATATTGGAGTGAATGTGCAAATGAAGGTGGAACCCTTTTTGCAAGTGGGTGAAGGAAGTCTGTGGAGTCTCTGCTATGGCCTGGGCATGTGTGTATACCCTCACAATCCACATGCTGAGATCTGCATCTCAGGTAATGATAGCAGGAGATTTTGGGAAATGGTTAGGTTGTGAGGATGACATCCTCACGAGTGGGATTAGTGCCCTCAAAATAGAAACGAGGAAGCTTGTTCACCCCCACGTGAAGACATGGCTATGTATGAGCCAGGAGATAAACCTTCACTAGACACTAAACATGATGGTGCCTTGGTCTTGGACTTCCCAGCTTCCAAAACTGAGAAAATAAAGTTATGTTGTATTTTTTTTGGCAGCCTCTAAAGATGAGGTGGAATTTGCATGTCTGCAGACAAGAATTAGTTGTCCTTGCTATTAGTTACTGACAAATGACAGTTGTAAAAGAACTTAAACACTAGGAAAGGCTAGTGTGTTCAAGAAGGGTGAGTGGTACACAGCTCAAAACTGGTAGCATTATTGTTATTATAATGGTTAATTCCTAAATAATAACCACCCCAATGTAACCATGCACTTTGCTGTGATAAACCTGCCGCAGCGTGGATAGATGGAGGACCCAATCTACTCTTGTCAACAGGACCTGAGATGATAAATTAAGGTGAAGCCAGTGGGTCTGGTGTGATGGCTTCTTGGGGCTCATCTTGAAGTGCTTCAGTGAGGTCTGTTTTGTTTTGCTCTGTTTGGGATCACTTCTTTTGCCACTCCAGCTATGTAAAGATAATAATCACCACCAATGGAACTGGTGACCTTTCACCCTTCCTCCCTTTGATAAAGTCTCATTTTCTAGCAAAACTATGACAAATGTCTCTTCCTTCACCTTTAGTAAACCAGCAGATAATCTGTCTATTATACTTAATATCCTTACCCCCAGAAGCCACTGTTATTGGGCTTGGACTCCTCCAAATGAGGGGAACATTATATCTCTACCCTATGTAAAAGCTTTGCTGTTTTGCAGTGTTGGTGGAGTTAAATTTGTTTTCACAGCTGGTTGTACTTGGAGAAGGGTTAGCCGCCGTCTTGAAGGTTCTACCACACCAGTTCATCACTGAGCCTGCTGTGCGGTGGGGACTTTGAGCTGTTAACGGGAGGCATGGAAGGAAGTCTAAATTAATCATTTATGCTTTATTTATTCATTTTTTTCCATCATGGAGTAAAATGAGCAGATGCCCACATGTCCAGAGCCAGGGCTGTCTAGATGATGTGATGTTAGATAACCGAGCACTGGTATTTATGTGCCAACAAGACCAATCTGTGGAACCAATAATCAAAGCATGTACTTACAGCCAACTTCATCATTTATAGTTTGGTTTTCCTGTTCTTAGCCTGAAATGATTCCTATAAAAATCCAATGAGTTAGAGGCTATGTTCTTCTGTCACCATTTCCAGGTGAGAAAACAGAAAGCGAGGGGAGGCTATGTGATTTCCCAGAGGTCACACAACTGGTAAGTAACAGGTGGATATCTTGCATCCCTATCTCCTGTCCATAAGTCATATACTACAGCTAAACCTCTGTAAGCTGAGGGGACTATCAGGAGACTATCACAAACTGGTCAACATCAGAGGGGTCAACATTAGGAATGAGGCCTGCTGTACTGATACGGACATGTGTGTACGTCTGGTCTATGAGAATTAGGTCAACACAAGGAGGTGGTCAGTGTAGGGAGGGGGTCAGCTATGGAGGTTCCACTGTATTTCCATAAAAAGCTTGAAGGGAAAGCTACACACAGTGGCCATCTCTGCCATAGAGCTCTGCACTGTCTGAATGCTTTGGTCTCCACAAAAGTCCTATGTTGAACTCTGAGCCCCACGGGGATGGTATGAAGAGGTGAGGCCTTTGGGAGGTGATTCACGCAGGACTCTGCCCTGATGAATGAAATTACAAAAGTGGACAGAAGGGGGTGTGTGTCCCTTCTGGAGGTGAGGTCACAGCAAAGAGGGGCCTGTCCTCGCCAGACACTGCATTTACTGGAGCCTTGATCTTGCACTTTCACCCTCCAGAACCATGAGAAGTAAATCTTAATTATTTAAAAATTGCCACATCTTTATTTAATTACAGACTAAGACACAGAAACCTCCTGTGAATTACCCGCTCCTTCTACATCAGGGTCAAGAATTCTCAGTGTCCTGACATTCAGCTCAGTGCCACTCTTGACTCAGGACTTCCAACCAGCCTGAATGAGCATCGTGTGAGCCACAGACACTTCGTAAGAACTAAAAGAAGGTGGAGCTGAGGCAAGACATAGAAACTTCCTTTGAGAGATCTTTCACGCCAGGGCTCTGTATCCAGCATGGTAGCCACTAGCCATCTGTGGTTATTTAAACTTAAATTGCAGTTGTACCTTGAACAAAGTGGAAAGATTTACGGCTGCTGACTTCCCATGCAGTTTAAAATCTATGTATAACTTTTGAGTCCCCCAAACCTGACCTACAAATATCTCACTGTTGACTGGAGGCCTCACCAGTAACGTAAGCAGTTGATTCATGCATATTTTGCATGTTATATACATTAATGTAAGCCAGAGAAAAGGAATTGTTATTAAGAAAATCATAAGGAAGAGAAAACACAGCCTCTTTACTATTTATTAAGCCCGAATGGGTCACTGTAAGTGTCCTCATGCTTACTGTGGTCACGATGACGCTGAAGAGGAGGAGTGGGAAGGTAGGTCTTGCCATCTCAGGGTGGCAGATGCAGAAGAAAACCTGTCTGTAGGTGGAGCTGTGCAGCCCTAGACAGCATTGCTTAAGGGTCACTTGCAACTAAAATCGAATAAAATTAAATATTTAGTTCCACAGTTGCACAGGCCACATTTCAAATGTCCGTTAGCCACATGTAGCCTCACATAAAGTTCTCTGAGATGGCTTTGGTCTGGAGTGGAAACAGGTAGTCTGGACCAAGGAGGTGCCTACTGAAAAAAACAGTCTTAGTAATGTAACATTATGTGTATAATAGATCCTGATATTTTTCCCCAACAGTGTTGATTTTGGAGGGCTTTTTTTTTTTTTTTTTTTCCCTGTACTAGTCAATAAGACGATGTGATTAAGAACTCATTCAATTAACACATAGCTGAATGCCTTGTCTATGCATTATTTTAGGCACTGGGAACATAATGGTGAATAAGGCAGAAAAGGTTCTACCTTACTCCAAAGAAGAGAAAACAATTAATGGGAGAATGAACAGGAAAATATTATGTAGGAATGATTAAGGCTAAGTAGGCAATTTAAATATAGTGCAGCTTTAAAAAGCACCTGAGTATATTTTTAAATGTGGCGGGGGTGGGGTGGGCTTAAATATTACCCAAGATCTAAATGATGTGAAGAACCAGCTATGACCAGTGTATTAAATAGTGGGGACAGACAGGAAGGACCTTCTTGGTGGGCTCAAGGGATTATAGAAAGGACAGCTTCTCTGGAGCACAGTTTAATAGTTGGCAAATAGTTCTTAATGCTGGAGGAGTAGGTGGGGACCCACAGGAGTAAGAAGTTTGGATTTATCCTCATGCAATGAGAAACTTGCAAGCTACAAACTTTAAAGCAGGGATGCGGCATGATCAGATTTACAGTGGGAGTGATGACTCTGCTCATGCCATGGAAACTGGATTATAGAGGACGATGAATGAAAGCAGGAGAGTGTTAATAAGCTATTACAAGAGTTCAGGAGAGAGAAGATGGTGTTTTAGACCAGGGGGCAGCCAGGATTCATGGGGAGAAGTAGTCAGCTTTGAGATGTGCTTTGGGGAAGAGTCAGATACACTGATGAATTGAAGGAAGAGTTCGATCCTAAATGTTGGACCTCAGAGGTGGGGCAGCTGGGGGCTCCATGTAATAATGCTGAGAAAGCTGCTGGAGGCTCGGGAAGGGAGGTGTCACGGGGTCTGAGTAAAGCGTGAGGTGTCTGCTGGAGAATCAGGTTAAGATCCATGAAGATCAAATGTGCTAGTTGTACATATGAATGTTGGAAATACTTCAGGACTTGAGAAAGCATTTTGGATTCTTTATATGTTGACTACGTTTGAGGCTAAGACACTGGTAAATAACTGCGCGAATGTTGAGAAAAGACAAAATCCCGGAGCTGAGCTAAGCATCCCAAGGAGAGAAAGGAATCAGCAAAGAAGGACTCCAGGGAGGAAAAGGGGAATCCCCACACATGTGGCATCTCTCGGGCTAGGAAAGAGGATGTCAGAAAGACAGAGTCGTCTACTGTGTCGAATGATGTTACGAGCAAAAATTCAGCAAAGGTGAAGTCGTGACGATGGCGGTTTGCAGTGGAGAGGTCATCTGAACCCTGGATGATGCTGGTCAGAGGTCACAGAGGAGAGGGGGACAGGACTTACATAGAGACAACAGCAATAGACAATCCTTTCTAGGACATTTTTTTCTGTAAAAAAGAACAGAAAGGTCAGGCACAGAAAAGAGGGCCAGCAGTGGTGTATGCAGGTGTGCTGATGATTCACAGGAAAGAGGAAAATAGTCCCCCATATAGGCAAATAAACGTCAGACTCTCATAGAGTGATTGTGTTCATTAATGTAGCCAATGGCAACATTATTTAGTTACTAATACATGTGGTGATTTGGCAAGTTTTTCTCTGACACCAGGGTATTAGGTACTGGGCTGAATTTCAGACCTACTATAGAAACAGATAACAGCCCTTGTTTTCAAAGAACCCCAAAGCAAGCAGGAAGAACTGGAAAGCAGACATGTAAGTAGAAGGTGGCAGACAAGCTCCCGGACAAAAGAAGATGCACCTGTCATAGGAGCAAAGAAACTGACATGGGGTTAAATATGGACATTCTAGTGGGATGTTTATGGTACAGTGTTTAACAGTGTTTTGTTGGTGAAAGGAAAAGTAAAATTTGAACAAATATTTTGGCAATCTGTGAGTGCTGTTTTATTCTCCTAACCCATTAATCTGTGTTCCCTTCACTGTTCATGTGGGCTTGGGACCTTGTTCCCACTGAATGGGCCAATCAATTAATTTCTCTGGGTTTGTGCCACACTCATTCTTAGAAAGCTGACTGTAGTGTACTATGCCAGCGTGTTTATATGTGAGTGATGAGAAAACATTTAATCAAGGGCTGAGTAAAACTGCAGCTGGTGTGACCAGAGACCAAGAAAGAAGGTGGGCAAGGCAATGGGGGAGGGACGTAAACCTGGAGGACAACGGGCAGTCGGGCCAAGCCAGGCACCGAGCAGTGTCATGGAAACAGTGCTCACGGGGAGTGGCTACAGCTAGCCTTGATGACAGAGCAGTTGCATAAGGAAATTTTAGCAAAAAATAATTGAGGTAGCAAAAACGATGAGTGATGGGCTTCTCAGAGCTAAAGAAGGAGGCTGAGGCAGAAGTTAGACCGTCCTTAAAGCTCAGGCTACCATTGGCGGTAGTGGACTAATACAAAATAAAAGCAAATGTTCCTATACAACATATGTGTATATACAGACATATCTCCTAGCTCTCTCTATGAAGAGGGCCGAATCGCAGTAAGACCTAGTAGCAATGCATATTTACCTACAATCCTGCTCTTGGGTCATGAATATCATTGTCTACTAAAGGAAACAGGATTTCTTATGGAAATGGGTGATTCAGAGTTTGGGACGACAAAAATAAACACTGAATATCGTAAGAAATGACCAAACCTGGGGGGTTTAAATAATAAACATCCACTTTCCCTGTTCTGCAGGGTAGGGAGTCCAAGATCGAGGAGCTGGCAGAGCTGTGTCTGGAGAGGGCCGGCTTCCCGCTTTGCAGATGGCCAGATTCTTCTTGTCTCCTTACATGACAAGGAAGGAAGAGAGACCAACCTCTTCTCCTCCTTACAAGGGAACTGTAAGGACTTGAGATCTCACCCATGATGAGGTCCATCCTCAGGACCTCATCCCCTGCTAAAGACCACTGCCCAATACTATCACATTGGAGTTACAGCATTAACATACAGATCTGGGGGGAAATACAAACCTTTAGTCTTATAACCCTAGCACAACTTTTTCGAGAGAAAGATGTGTTCAAAACATAATGATGTACGCAACAATATACAGAGGTCAGCTTGAAGGGGCTTTCAGTGGCCAAATGTGGGACAAATTGGACATCAAAATGACATCATTAGATTTTAATTCACTGAATAAAGTAAGGAATCCATAGTCTGTACAGATATAAGTGATATCCATAGTCTGTACAGATATATAGTAAGGAATCCATAGTCTGTACAGATATATAAGATATAAGTGATTTAAGAAAAAGAAAGCTTTTCCTTATAGTAGAATGCCAAGGAACAGATGCATGTGGAGTGACGAAATTATAAAGTCTTCATGTAATAACCTTAGTAGTTATAGATGTTTAAAGTAAGAATCATTAATGGATGCTAAATCTAATGGCTAGAAGTTTAATGAGAAATAGGATATTGTCATACTTTCAAAGTATGTCCCACGTAGCAATGAGTCTATACCTATAGTCCAGCTCTTGGGTCCTGCATATCATTTTCTACTAAAAGGAATGAGAATTTCTTGTGGAAATGTATGATTTAGAGTTTGGAACAACAAAAATAAACATTGAATTTCTTAAGAAATGATCATGGCCTGGGGGGCTTAACTAATAAACATCTACACTTCTGAGGGCTGGAAAGTCCAGGATCAAGAGCTGCACAGTACGAATTACAAAGGAAGACAGTTATTTCTGAGTGCAGAGGCCCAGCGGACACTACTTTAACCAGGAGTTAGAGTTTGCCTTGGGATACTGGAACAAATTAGATTCCATACTGCCTGTCAGGACACTGGGAACATCGCATTGTTTCCGTGACACTGCTCATCCAAATGCAGGGCTTACATATAATCCTGAGTAAATATTGAGTGAATGTTAATTTTCTGACTTTGAGGGCTATGACGCACTGATGCAGGAGATCTTTAATTAGCATCAATTGTTTCATTAAAAAAAGTATGTGAACATATGACATGGAATAAAGAGAGAGAGAAACTAATATAACCAATGTCATAAAATATTACCTGGGGAATCTTTTGTATTATAATTGCAACTTTTCTGTCAGTTTGAACTGTTTATTCAATAAATTCAGAAAACAAAACAAAATAAAAACCTACAAGATTTTGATGTTTATCCAATTGCAAACTAAGTTCAATTTTGGTTTTGTTCAGGCAGCAGAAAAGGTGAGACTGTTGAACCTAGGAGGAGGAGCTATGTAACCCAGTTCTGGCCAATGACATTTCAGAGCAACGAGGCTGGGAAGCCTTGGAGGAAAGAGTCTCCTCCATAAGGACGAGATGCCCTGGAAACTACCTATCTCATGGTCAGTTTGGCCCTTGCTGTCCACCCCCAATCCTGCATCTGAATGTACTTACATAAGTTTGTGACACTTGGAGCAGTGGCAGTCATAGGTCAGCATGAGATCAGGTGACCTTCAGAGATGCTGACCCAAAGACACTAACCCTAATATCATTTTGATGCTTAACCAACACCAACAGCAATTATCTATTTCTAGACCTCTTTAGCTGCTAGAGAGCAACTAAAACCTGATTCTGTACCATCTCTGGTCAGATTTTGTTACATGCAGCTAATGGCTTTCCTGGGAGGTGCAGACAACTTCACAACACCATCAATGGCTTCAGGAGAGGACTAGCTAGAAACACGTGAGCTGTAGTTCTGGAAAGGTGCAACCTCAGGTAATAACCAAACAAACTCCATGCTGGATTTCCTGTGGAGAAGGATCAGCTTACTTAAAGTGTGGCTTCATAGCCACAAAGATTGGTCAGAATTTTTAAGGAAGAAAACAACATTTTGCCTATTGTATCTCGTTGCTTAAAAATGCTGTGGGCCTTCTGAGTAACTCATTAAAACTGAACCTGAAAAACACACTAAGAATGCATCTGTAGCTTGAGGACCCTGCACAGGGCCAAGAAACGTTCCTCCAGCATTTCTGTAAGAGGACGTTAGGAATGCACTTGGATACCAGGATGTGCTCATCTGTTAAGACAAAAATATTTTCACTGAATTTTTGTGAATTAATTTTCCCTACCTTCATTTTTGGGTAAATTTCATGTAAACTTAGATTACTCCGTGTTCTCAAATTCCCAGTTGAAAACGTTAGACCTAACATGTTTATTTTAAGGATTCACGGAACCCAGTAGTGGAAGACAGGCAGCTACCATGCGGCATTTTGGAATTAGCATAAAAAAACAGAGGAAGTGTTTCTAATAATAGAGCAAATCTATAACAAGCTCTTCAGTGGAGAGGAAAATGTGGTGTGATTCCACATAGTAAATCCTCTTGGGAAAGTGGAGATTCAATTATTTTTGGCCAAAGCTACTTCCTACCAATAAATCTACACTTTGTTTAGCACTTTGCCCCGATGATGCAGCTGCCATGTGTCATGGTTAAGGTTAGAACCCAAGTGTTCATGATTCTGACTCTGGTACTCTTGCGGCCATAGAGTTAGTGGGATTTTGTAATTTATTCACAATGTTTTCCTTGTTCTAAAATAAAAATTATTACTGATTACCATATCTCATACAATAATACTCCTTAATCTTGTATGTATTTGTATAAATTAACTTATTTAATTTTCACAAAACAATTTTACAGTAGCCATCATCCTTATCTCCATTTTATGGAAAAATACATTGCTAAATGAAAAAATTTCACACAAATTAAGTCTAGAAGCATTTGATTGAGGCAGCATGGAGTGACACCTAGGCTGCCACGTGGTTGAATGTTTACAGACGGAAAAGGAAAATGACACAGGGAAAATGACGGCGACGCAGGGAGGCTGCTAGCTGGCTGCTCCGCTCGCTGCTGGGCTGGCTGGGATTCAGCTATTTGTTATAGTCTCAAATTCCTAAGTTAGGTTTTCAGTCTGTTTATAGACTCAGTTAGGTGGTAGATTGCTACTAGGATCTGTGGGGATCTTAGAAGCCCAAATTTAGTCTGAGCTAACAATTCCTCCCCTTTTGGTCAACCTTTCAATTTTGAGAGATTGCCTGTAACTGTGAATGATGATGTCTCAGTCTGTCATCACTGTAAATGGGTATATTTGGTCCCAGCTCCCACTGGGACACATCAGAAGGATGAGTTTTGGAAGGTAAGAGCAAGGAGACAGACAATAACACCATTGGTCAACGTCAGGCCACCTCCGTCCACCTCCCAGCACGGTGAAAGCAGCAGAGACTCTTATGGGAACTCAGGTAGACTGAGACGAAACAAAAAAACAAGACTTGTTTGTTCTGGGTCTCTCTGCCTGTTTGATTACATGGCATTTAGCACGAGTGACCCCATTTTCATTTGGTCTGATCTGTTGGGGCTGCGGGAAGGGGCTCAGTCCAACACTGTGGCCTCTCAGAACTGTGTTTAACGTGTCTTTCTGTGGTCATGGTCTTGACTAGAGAAGAATGTCATCAAAACTTAGAGCATTAGCACCCCTCGGCCTTAACATCCTTGTGGCTATTCCTTCTCAACATGTCCTTTGTAGGTAATGGTGTCCTCATGAACACACATTTCTTGTTGTGCACCTGAACTCTCAGTGGTGGGTTACTATTTGGTTTTACATATTTCAGGGAGACAGGGCTAGTGTGAACTAAAATAAAATAAAATCTTCAAGTTCCCTCCTCAGTGACTGACTGACTGGACCCCCTCTTAGCCAAGGGAATCCCCAAAACAGAGCTGTGAGCCATGAGAAAGGAGATCAGTCCTGCCTCATCACGCCCCACCCCTTCTTAGAGACCCTCTGAAACTCCCTAACAGGCCTGAGGCTGCACCAGACACACCCGCAGGTCCTCAATACACCTGACAAACCACTCAAGTCTCTCTGGTACTTTGTCTCTAATTAACAGACCCTTTATCTTAAACATTCCTTTAAATGACTCCTGATCTTTTAGACACAACCTAACTCTTTCAGCCAATTGTCAGCTAAAGAATCTTAATACAAACCTCTCCCAATTTATTAATCTGTTCATGGGTCAATGGGCACTTGGGCTTCTTCCATGACTTGGCTATTATGAATTGAGTTGCAGTAAATAATCTGGTGCAGATATCCTTTTTGCAAAGCGATTTATGGTCTTTTGGATATCTCCTAGTAGAGGAATTGCAGGATCCTATGGCAGGTCAATTTTTAGATCCCTGAGTGTTCTCCAAACTTCCTTCCAAACCAAAAGGAACGTATTAGCTTGCATTCCCACCAGCAGTGGAGAAGTGTTCCCTTTCTCCACATCCACGCCAACATCTGTAGTTTTGGGATTTTGTTATGTGGGCTACTCTTACTGGAGTTAGATGGTATCTCAAAGTTGTTTTGATTTGCATTTCTCTGATAATTAAAGAAGACTAGCATTTTTTCATGTGTCTGTAGACCATGCACCTGTCTTCTGTGGAGTGTGGACCATATGACAAGGGTACAAGTCAAATCTGTCAAATATAGAACATAGATGTTTTGGCACAATAATCACGTAAATGAGGTGAAAGCTATGTTGATTGGTTTAATCTAACCACGTCAGATTGTATTAAAAAAAATCAGCACATTGTACCCCATATATGCATGAACGTATTCATGATCTATTTGTATTTGAGTTAATAATAATAATTTTTAAAAAGAATCTTTTTTTTTTCATTGCTCCGTCATTTTTATTGTTCAGTTGTTTTCCATAGTATGCAATACACGTATATACCACCATTTGCTTATCCTTTTAACCATTAAAGGATATTTGAGTTATTTCCAGTTTTTGGCTCTTACAAAAAAAGTAGTTTTGAACAATTGTATATAATTCTTTATATGAACATATACTTTTATTTCTCTGTGTTAAATACTTAGAAATGAAATGAATGGACCATGTAATAGTGTGTTTAACATTTTAAGAAATTATCAAATGGCTTTTTAAAGTAGATATGCCATTTAACATTTAACATAAAAGCAATATATGAGAGTTTCAAGTTTCTACCCTAACATGTTAAAACTTGGCATGGTCAGTCTTTTCAATCTTAGACATTCAAATAGGTAAGTGGAAGTAACTTATTAAGGCAATAATTGCCATTTCTCTAATGATTAATGATGTTTCACATGTTTTCAATGTGCTAATGTGCCATTAAATATTTTTTTTGGCCAAGTAGTTGTTTAAATATTTTGCCCATTAGAAAATTTGTTTTCTTATTATCAAATATTGAAAATTCTTTATGTATTCTAAATTTAA
>CAUYPK010005367.1:0-29353 GCA_963574355.1 Loris lydekkerianus | reverse complement strand
GAATTCTCCATTATAAGGGTATGCCCTGATTTTTAATCTGATTTTCAAGGCTAGGATATGAAATATTGCCAACAGATTTCTCTGCTCTAGCTTTATTGTAACCATTTTTATTTTATCCTTTCTAGAGGATTAAGCAAAATCTGTATGACTTATTATAATTTTTTTCAAGTGGAGTTCATAGTGTTGTTGGGTTCTAACTCTGACAGTGAACAATTGTATTGTTTTCCATGACTACTAGGCTTATTCTCTAGGTAGAATTCTTGTTCTCTTCTGTCCTCAGGACTAGACTTACCCAACCTCAAGCCAGTGGAAACTGTACCAACTACCTATCTCCTCAAGGCCTGTTGGTCATTCTTCTGCTCTGAAGCGGCTGAGCTAATAATCAGCATTTGCCTTTTTACATTGTCATCAAAGACACAGTAGCATTTGTGTCTTTCTGGATAACAAGGTTGTCTTTGCAAGGCCATACTGGATGTCCAGTATTCTCTAAGAAGTCTCGAGATTTTAGAACTCCAGTCTTTGAAGAACAAATTAGCCTTTTAGAAACAGGAAGGTTTTTTTTTTTTTTTTTTTTGTCTTAATGTATCATGGGCCTTTTGTGTGATAAATTAGGGATCTTAAATCCTGTTTAAATCTTTTATTTTAGCAAGTAGTCACATTGTTAAGTTTACATGTAGTTCCTGGCCTACTATTGTGGGCCATGGTTCCACACAGTTTAGCATTTAATTATTATTTTGATCTGCTAGGCTCATCTGGTGTTGCTTGGGTTTCCATTGGTCACTGCTGGCTTGGCACGAGTAAGTTGATTGTGTGTTCACTGGTCCAGCTTCTGAATGACTCTCTGCAAGGAAGGAGAATCTTAGATCTGCAGGAACAAAAAGGTTCCTTGGGTTAGGCCACCTTTTGTCAAGATAAAGGGAAATTTGAATAACAATATCTAGAAATAAAACATAAAAATGAGGAAGTAGGATACACATGGAGGACACAGGAAAGTGCAGAAGACAAAGTAACTCTCCTTCAGAACATTTTCTAAAGATGGTCCTAAACCTTTCCATCCATGATGGAGGCAAAGGAAACAAAGTAGGCTCCCTGGATTCTTATTCACTCTTTTTGTTTCTGGAATGGACTGTCTCACCTAATTTCTCTATCAACTAGCATTACTGCCCTTTGTTTTAGCAGACATTTTATTGTGATGACATTCACAAGGGGGAAATATGTGCACAGTTTACTTCCACTGCATCTGCTGCTCATTGTGAACCATGAGGAAACTGAAGAAAATAAATTAAACTACCTGATTTGGGAACTCTACAAATTACATCCTACTTTTGTGAGGATTTCACATTTTCCTCACTGGGTCTCCTAAAGTCATTGCAAAGAATAATAGTTGGTATGGATAATATGTAGTACAAGATAGGTCAATTGCAATTGTTAGACTTTTATATTTTTCTCCTATAGCCATTAATTATATTTTCTGAATACAAAGATGTGTCTATTTGCTCATCAAAAGTAGTGGGAAATCATTAGAAATAAAAATACATTTCTGAAGAGTGGGTTTGTGTGTACTAGAAGATGTGTCTTTAGAAATTAAGTGTTTATGAACTGAATTATGATCATTAGCAAGCTTATGAGTAGCAATGAATGGTTATGACTTTGTAACAGTAAGTCATTTTTTGCCTTCAGTTATCTTTCCATTGCATGACATGACTCAGGATGTCTCAGGGCTAATTTTCAGGGACAGCCTTCAGGGGACATGATGTCAGGTTTACCTACTCAACATATTTATTAGTAGGAGACTAAAGCATTACTAAAGTATTGTCTTGGAAAACAATAAAGCATACTTTGTGATCAGTTCAATACCTAACTATATTTTTTTAAACTCTGATTATTGGAGATAATGGTGTTTATTGACACTGCAAAATATTGTAATTACAGAATAGGCTCAGTGAAGTACTTTAAACTTCACTGCTTTTTGTTTTCCATTATTAAATAGCTTTAGGGTGGCTGTTTCTTTCAGTTTAATAGCAAATACAAGCAGCCTTTGTGACCATGAGTTCAATTCTGTTACTTCATTATAATAATTATTGGCAAGAGGAAGAGGTCATAGGTCAATTTGGAGGAAAATTTACATATTATTGTTTTTATTTCTCTGCCACGGATATGTTGATATAAAGTATATAACATTTAAAAGTACTTTGGAATGATGATTATTATTTTATTATATTTAGGAAATATAGGTATTTCTTATTACAGGGATGAGTTGTACAGTGAAGTCAGGGCTATTAGTGTGTACATCACCAGAATAGTATACATTGTACACACAGGTAATTTTTGATCCTGCACCTTCCTTACACCCTCCTCTTTTCTCAGTCCAATGTTCACAATACCCATTTATGACCATATATACTCATGTTTAACTGCCACATGTGAGAATATATGATATTTGTTTTTCCATTCCTGATATACTTCACTTGGGATAATGGTTTCAGGTTCCATCCATGTTGCTACAAAATACATTATTTCATTCCTTTTCGTGGCTGAAAATACTCCATAATATATGAGATATGTCTCTCATGTTCTCTTTATCCATGAGTTATTTGATGGTCACTTAGGTGGATTCCTTATCTTTGCAATTATGAATTGTGCTGTGATAAACATTCAAGTCTGGGGTTTTTTGGTAGAATGACTTCTTCTTTGGGTAGATACCCAACATTAGTATTGCTGGATCAAATGGTAGATCTTCTTTTAGCATCTTGAAGAATTACTATACTATTTCCCATAGAGGTTGTACTAATTTACATTCCCACCAACAGGCTATAAGCATTCTCCTCTCACCATATTAGTGTTAACAGCTATTGTTTTTTGACTAACTAATAATGGCCATTCTAACAGGGATAAGATGGAATCTCATTGTAGTGTTAATTTGCATTTCCCTCATTACTAGTGATGATGAGCATTTTTTCATATATTTTTAGGCCATTTGTCTATCTTCTTTTGAAAAAAATATATTCATGTATTTTGGCCACTATTTGAAGGGATTGTTTGTTTTTTTCTTGCTGGTTTGTTTGAGTTCATTGTAAATTCTGAATATTAGTTTTTGCTTAGATGTATTGTTTGTAAATATTGTCTCACATTCTGTAGATTATTTACTCTTGATTATTTATTTTCTTGTGTAGAAACGTTTTGGTTTAATTAAGACTCATTTTTTTCTTTTTGTTATGCTGTATTTGCTTTTAGGATTTTAGTCATAAATTCTTTGCCTAGGCCAATGTCCAAAAGAGTTTTTCTTATATTATGCTCTAGAATTTTTAGGGTATCAACTCTCATTTAAGTCTTTAATCTATTTTGACTTATATTTTTAATATGGTAAGAGATAAGGATCCAGTTTTATTCTTCTGCCTGTGGCTGTCCAGTTTTCCCAGTACCATTTATTGAATCAAGAGTCTTTCCTCCAGTATATGTTTTGTGTGCTTTGTCAAAAATCAGCTGGTTATATGTTTACGGTTTTATTTCTGGTTGTGTATTCTGTCCTGTTGATCTGTGTGTCTACCATTATGCTAGTATCACATTTTTGTGGTTACTATAACTTTGTAGTATAATTTGAAATCAGGTATTACAAAGCCTCCAGGTCATACTGGAATAAAAGTAGAAATCAATTCCAAGAAGAACTCTCAAAACTACACAACTACATGAAAAATTAACCTGCTGACAATTGATCTTTGGGTGAATGACTTAATCAAGGTGGAAATTAAAAAATGTTTGGAATTGAATGACAAAAGCAACCCAAGCTACCAAAATTTCTGGTATACAGGTGAACCAGTGAGAAAAGGGAATTTCATAGCACTAAATGCATATATTAAGAAGTCAGAAGGATCACAAATTAGCAATCTAATGTTGTATTAATACTTCAAAGAACTAGAAAAGAACCAACCAAACCCAAAGCTAGCAGAAGAAGAGAAATAAAAAAGAGCAGAATAAATTAAATTGAAACAAAAAGAGTAGTACAAAGGATAAACAAAATGAACAGTTATTTGAAAATGTAAACAAAATCAATATACTTCTATCTAGATTAGCTAGGAATAGAAAAGATTCCAGTAAACTCAATCAGAAATGGAATGGAAGAAAAAGTATCCAATGTACTCAGCTCTACTATGAAGGTAAATTATAGCTTTCGCATGAAGGCTATAACCCAACTATAGCACAAGACTATGGGGAAAGGGCCAAGGAAGGGGAAGGGAGGGGGGAGGCTTTGGTGGAGGGAGGGTAATGGGTGGAGCCACATCTATGGTGCATCTTAGAATGGGTACAGGCAAAACGTACTAAATGCAGAATACAAATGCCTAAATACAGTAACTAAGAAAATGCTATGAAGGCAAAACGTACTAAATGCAGAATACAAATGCCTAAATACAGTAACTAAGAAAATGCCATGAAGGCTACGTTGAACAGTTTGATGAGAATATTTCAGATTGTATATGAAACCCACACGTTGTACCCCTTCATTGCACTAATGTACACAGCTATGATTTAACAATAAAAATAAATAAATTTAAAAAAAAAGAAAGAAATGGAGACATTATAAGTAATACCACAGAAATACAAAACATCATCTGAGATTATTATGAAAAACTCTATATTGACAATCTAAAAAACCTAGAGGAAATGGATAAATTTTAGTAAACACATAACCTCCCAAGCTTGAATCAGGAAGAAAAAGAAATTTTGAACAGATCAATGAGTAGTGAGATTGAAACCGTAATAAAAATTCTCCTAACAACTACAACAACAACAAAAACCCAGGACCAGACATATTCACAGCCAAATTCTATCACCTGTACAAAGAACTAGCACCATCCTACTAAAACTCTTCTATAACAATTGATAAAGAGGGAATCCTCCCCGACCCATTCTACAAAGCCAATAAAAGCCTGATACCAAAGTCTACAAATGACACAACAAAAAAGAAAACTACAGACCAATATCTCTTATGAACATAGATGTAAAAGTCTTCAACAAAGTACTAGTAAACAAAATTCAACAGCACATAAGAAGGATAATTTACCATGATTGAGTGGTTTTTATGCAAGGGATGTAAGGATGGTTTAATATATGCAAATTAATAAACATGATTTACCACATAAATAGAATTTTTGAAAAACATGTGATCACCTCAATAGATACATAAAAAACATTCAGTGAAATCTGGCACCCTTCCATGATAAAAATCCCTTGACAAACTAGGCATAGAAAGAACATACCTCAGAATAATAAAAGCCATATATGACAAACTCACAGCCAACATCACATTAAATGGGGAAAGTTGAAAGCATTCCCCCTGACAACTGATACAAGACAAGGATACCCACTGTGACCACTTCTATTTGACATAGTACTGGGAGTCCTCCACAGAGCAATCAGACAAGAGAAAGAAGTAGAAAGTACCAAATCAGGAAAGAGAATGTCAATGATATGAGCTTATATCTAGAAAATCCTAAAGTCTCCTCCAGAAGATTCCGAGAATTGGTAAATAAATTCAACCAAGTCTCGGTTTACAAAATTCAAGTATATAAATTAGTAGCATTTCTATACACTAATAACAGTCAATCTGAGAGTCAAATCAAGGACTCAGTCCCAATTAGAATACTTAGGAATATACTTCATTGAAGAGGTAAAAGATCAGTACAAAGAAAACTGTAAAACATTGACAAAAGAAACCATAGATGACACAAACAAATGGAAAGACATTCCTTACTCATGGATTGGAAGAATTATTGTTAAACTGTCCATACTACCCAAAATTACTTCTATATTCAATGTAATTCCCATCAAAATACTAGTGTCACTTTTTATTTAAAGAAGGATATGTCCAAACTCATCAATTTGCATACATTAAATATGTACCACTTTTTAAATATCAGTCGTATCTCAATAAAGTAGTTAAAAAAGAAGCACTTGTTAAACCTAAATAACCTTAAAGGGTAAGAAGCAAAGCTTTTATAGGAGAAAACTTTCTATTTCTTTCTGCTAAGAAGGCCTTTCTTCCTACCCAGTCCACTTGAAAGAATGAGTGGTTGCCTATTTCTGAACAACTGTACATTTTTTTAAATGAAGTAATGTTTCAAATATAACCAGATTTTTTTTCCAGTTAATTGACAAGAACCTCTCAGTCATGAAATACATAGGCTTATTTTATACCTTTTTAAATCTCACCAAAAAGAAATGCACTTTAAAAAGCACAGTGCTGGCTGGAAACATAACTTCCATTTTATTATTTTTTGGCCTATTTTCTTCTAGCCTATCTTTATTTTTAAGTCTGTGGTAGTATGACTTTGGCTAAGTGACAAAATCTTAAGATCTTGCTCCTCAAACTGACTTCTCTGCAAACAAGATGATTTGGGGGATCTTCAGTGAACAGAAAGTGGGTAATGACTTACTTAGATATCACAACTGTGTCTTGTTACAAAAAGACGACAATCTATTTACAACTTGCAGAGCAATAATTAGCAATATCTTCTAAAAAACATGTAGAAGATTAAAGACCTTTTTTCTAGGGCATACTTCTTTACCTTTTTCCTAGGGTATATTTCTTTATTAAAAGGACAGTTCATCACCTAAGCACAGGGATACATCGGAAACTGTGATATTTACTGGGAAACTCTCAGTGCCTTGCATTTGCACGACATGTCTGTTCCATCCTACTGAACTCCCATTACTTTCTCTTCATTCACTGGGCTGGCTGCTTTTCACATCTGTTTTGATTTTCCTGCCTCTGGATGATCCTAACAGAACGTAATAAAAACAACTACATTTACTGAGTGCTTACTGTCTGCTGGATATTATTCTAAGCATTGTGCATAGGTTATTTCACTAAAAATTCATAATAGCCCTAATGAAGTAGGTGCTATTGCTGCCACCACTTTACGGAGGAGACTGAGATGCAGAGATGCTAAGAAACAGAACAGATGCTTACAGCTGGTAAGTGCAGGTGCCACAATCCCGAACTAGGCCGTCTGGTTCCAATTGCACCTCTCCGTGTTTTCCTCAAGTCAAATATGCAGGTTTATTTTTAATGAACTCATTTCCACCCACCTCTCTAATTCCTTTATATCAGTCTTGCTATTTAAGGCTTTGAAAGCTTACCATGTCCCAGGAACTTTAAGTAAACTACTTCATTCAGATGTTTTCATCATTATTCCACTTTATAGATGCCAGAATTGAGTCACAAAAGAGATTTAGTTTCTTGGCCAAGGTCTCAGAAAATTTTGGAGCTGGGCTTTAAGCCTAGTTCTTGTTGTCATTATGGTACATTTCACTTTTCTGGCAGATTTAGTTTTCCTTATTCTTAAAAATCAATTTTTTATGCCAAAGTATAGAAGAGCACTATATTTTTTAAATCAAGTTGGTGGCTAGTTCAATTGTTAGAGCCAAGTTTTTAGTTGCCAAAGAGACCAAAGTCTTAGTTCCAAGCCTTGCAAATGCCAATTGGCAACACTGTTTCCAGGGCCACAGACCTTAACTGTCTTCCCAGACAGCCACTTGCAAAATGCATGGTGCTAATTGTCAATCACCAAATTATGTATTTTAAAATGGGAATAGGACTTTATCATTTTTCAGATCAAATCTCTTCATTTTATAGATAAGAAAGGCACAGAGAGATTAAATGTCATACCTAAGAAAACAACAGCAAATTTGTAGCAAGATGGAGACAATCGTTGAGATTTGCTGACACCAAATCTGGGGTCTTGATTCTGTACAATGAAAGCAAACTGTGCAGCTATTTTTTTTTTACCATGTCTTTAAAAAATATACTCATACATTCAACAAATACGGAGTGGCCACTGTGTGCCAGACACTGTTCTCAGTGCAGGAGAGACAAGGATTTAAAAAAAAAAAAAAAAAAAGAAAAGAAAAGAAAAAGAAAAATTCCTGCCTTCATGGAGGTTTACATTTTGGCATTATAATGTGAAAATATGATGAGTTGTTAAATGATAAAATGTTATGTGGTTTAAGTTATTTTTAAATTGATCACTGACAAAAAAAGTGACTAAGAAGCATTAGCTTAAAATAAAGATGATCTACAGCTGTAGTAATTCATAAATAGAAGAGCATATTATTGTAACTACACATTTGTACGTGTACTCAAAGCCATTTCATCAGAATTATGGATATCAGTGACTGGGGATGCCATGGGTTATGTGGTACCAATGGACTCTTGCAGAAGATATGGTTCCTGCTTTCAAGGAGCTTAAGGATGAAGTATGAGTCCTATAGATCAAAGGAAAGCATTTTACCCTCAAATTACACTTCTTTCAGCAAATTTTATACCATTTAAAAATTATATCTTGCTCTACAACAATTAAAAATCATTCTCTATAGATGTTGAGGTGAGTCAATTATAATTATAATTAAGTAAATAATCAGAAATCCCAAAACTCTGGTTACATTTTATAAAATTAATCAATTTAAATCTTTTTACTTAGAACTGCTTTGGATATTCAGGCCTTTTTTATTTTTTTATTGCATATTAAACTTGTTTTCTCTAGTTTTGTAAATATCTGGTATTTAAGTGTCGGTTATCATCATTATTCACATTTTAGAGTACTGTTTCTTTTACCAATGAGTTTCTCTCTTCCTCAACTGAGTATTTGACGTTGAAGTCAGTTGACCTTCAAATGGAAGATTTGAATAATTAAATTAAATTAAATTAAATTAAATTAAAGATTGACTTACATTAAAAATTAAATTAAAAACTGGAGGGTTGCTAAGGGAAATTGGCTTAATGAGAAACTTTGGTCAGATGTCCAATGAGTCAGGTGGGAAACAGGGAGACAGCGTGGAGTAGAACAGAAACTAGATGAAGTTACTTTATAATTGTGCTAGGATTTTCAGAAGTCAATGGCTCATTTCCAGAAATCTTATAGATGATACTTAAGCTGTAAAATAATAATGCTTGAAGCATTTGCTAGAGTGCATGCCAGTTCATTACAATAGGGTAAAGGTTAATGGGAACATAACTTGTAGGGCCCAGGGCAAAGTGGAAATGCAGACCCCCTTATTCAGAAAACAGGAACAAAAGGTCATTAAAGGTACTAAAGTATAATAATACTGTTTCCTTTCTTCCACTCTCCCTCCCTTGATGTTTGCTATTTACTATTATTTCAAGCAAGAAACAAAACAAAAGTATAAGTTACTGGCAAGGATTTTATCATTCATTTTTAGATGGTGCAATGCAAATATAAGAATATTTAACTTGCATGTAGAATCACCAAAAATTAAATAATTTTTATTTCATATATCGTGCATACATATATCGTTCTTACCAGAAGAGTGGAAACCCTGCACAAACCTTTTCAACTGTTTTGTTTCATTTCTAGATACACTTCTAGATACCCTTTGTCTTAACTGATGAGTAAGGCAGAACTTTCTTTCTTTTTCTATTTCACCAATTTCAGCAAAAGTGGTTGATTAATGTGGGGAAATAATGCCAGGAAGAAAAGACACAATAGAGTTGTTTAGTCATCTGTGCTTCCTAGAAGCCATTGCCTTCTTGCTAAACACCAAGGACGTCCTGGTCCTAGGGCAAAGTATGGCCTATTGGGACTGCCAGTTTCCCCACCTGGTCACACAAGTAGACAGAACACACATAATCATGTTCTCACACGGACCCCCACGACTTGTACATCCACCAGCACTCATTGTGCATACGTGAATAAAGAAGCAAGGAATGGCTGAGGACATGTGTAGGGTGCTGACATCCCTGCTCCCCCAGTGCTCACGGTCCCATGGGACGTCAACCACAAAATACTTGTTCAAGTACTAAATGCCTTCAACAAAGCACGGACCCTTCTGAGCAGCTGGCTCTGTGCAACTGCACATGTCACATGTCCTGCAAATCCAGCTTGCCTTGAAGTTGCTTAAGTCAGGTGAAACCACTAGGGAAATTAATAAAGACACCTATATTGGGAGTTATAAGGCCTTGCAGGGGTCCTCAAACTGCGGCCCACGGGCCACATGAGGCAGTGTGATTGAATTTGTTCCCATTTTGGTTTTTTTTACTTCAAAGTAAGATATGTACAGTGTGCATAGGAATTTGTTCATAGTTTTGTGTTGTTTTTTTTAACTATAGTCCAGCCCTCCAACGGTCTGAGGGACAGTGAATTAGCCCCATGTTTAAAAAGTTTGAGGACGTGTGCTTAGGGTCTAGTGCTGGCTCCACTATTGGCTGACTGCAACCTCAAACAAGCCATTTCATCTCCTTAGTTTTCATTAACTTTATCTGTAAAATAAGAATTGTAATTTAAAATTTCTTCAATTTAAGAGACATTTACTGTGTGTAAATCAAGAAACCCATTTTAAAAATACAACTGTAGACTTTAAGGAATTCATCCCAGGACTTCCACTGCTCCTTACCCATGTCTCCCACAAATGTGCTTCTGTAGCTGTGCATTTGGACCAGTGATTTGAATGACCATCTTTCCCGTAGTTCTACATCTTCTTTATCCCAAAGGACCAGTAATCCTTGCTAAAGGGCTTATTTTCTAGTGCTAGGAGATTAAGTAAAAGGATGAAATATACATCAAAAAATAAAAAATAAAAATCCAGAGAAATTTTAGAAAAGTTGAGTGACTTTTTAAGTCTATAGACTTATTTCTGTATTTCTGTTTTCATTTTTTCTTTAAAATCTTTTAGTGCTTGTCCAAACCCAAATTTACCTTGCTACCTAAAAATTCTATGTTATGCTTATTTAGTACCATTATAAATATTTTATCAGGGTATTATTTTCTATATATTTTTAAAAGATTGACAAAATGTAAAATATAATTTTATTATGTCTTGCAGAAAATTGACTTTTATACAGAAGGATAAACCTAATCTACAATGTAGTCAGTACAAAAATAAATAATTTAGAATAAAGGCAGGAAACAAAAGGGAATTAAAATATTGCATTCCTAATATGTACCCTGGTACTGTGTTTTACATATATTATTTTGCTTAACCCCTACATAATCATCTTCAGCAGGTAGAAATAAGTAAATTACCATTTACCTATGATATGCCAAAAAGGTTTTAAGGCCAATTCCACTCAGATTTCTCTCCCACATTACAGTATTGTATGCCCAGCCACCTATATGGAAAGTTGACTTGGCACTGACAACTCAAAAACTGTATGGCCAGACTGAGCACATCATCTCCCCCTAAAAGAATGCTCTAGCCAAAGCCATTTTCATCGCAAGTGATGGTGAGGTCACTCTTCCAGTGGTTTAGGCTGGAAACTTTGGGTGTCAGCCCTGTCTATTTCTTTACTCACACTTGTCCCTCAATCATCAGGAGGTCCTGTAAACTCTCGCTTCAAAACAAGTTCAGCATGGATCCAACCACTCTGTACCCAGTCCAGGCTAGAATATGAGCTCATGTTGCCTCTCTCTAGATTACTGATGACCCATATCATGAGCTCAAGCTTCTGCTGTGGCTCCCATTTCACCTTAAGAGTAAAAGCTGAGAAGTCATGGGCCCCCCTGGATACACCCCTTCCCCCCACTGCCCCACCATTTTCTCTTCCACTAATCTCACCCCTATACTTCACTGCCTCCTGCAGAAGATACCTGGGTGAGGCATCCACATGGGAGAAGGACAGGAGGAGAGGGTCCTGGAGCTCCATGCTCCTCCTGTGGACACAGTGGCCTAAGCTATGAGGAGCCCCCCTCACTACAGACCTCTGGACCGATATGGGCACTGGTTAGAGTCTGTGCAGCAACATTACACTGGAAAGCAGAATCCTCAGGAACCCAATGACCTCCATTTCTGGGTCATTGCAGGGAGCCATTCTGGGCTCTCTCATCCAGACTCCCTCCACCCCAGCCAGGCCAGGCACAGAGCAGGAAGAACAGTTACTCTCATGTGTCTTTGGACTAGTAGCCAAGCCCCATTCCCCCTCACAGTGTGGTTAAGCAGAATATACAAAATGGATGCTATTAGAGAAGCCCTGAAGTGACTGCTTGGTATGTCTTGGGAAGGTGGAAGGCCCTGGCTCCCCAGCAGCTGGGACCACACTCTTCCCCTAAGATTCCCATGCCACTGCTTTAAGACTCCATAGCCCCCACTTCCTAGAAGGAAACTTCCCTGTGGACAGTGCTTCACCATGTTCCTTCAAGCCACAAGCCATTATCATGCCTGGACCTAGGTGGAGTAAACACCCACAGGTCTGATGCCCATGACCACAGCCTAGACAGCCTCACGCAGCTGACACTGCTGCCACCATGGACAAACTCAGAAAGAACAATCTCCTGCAACACCAGCCTCCATGGGGAAGGATCTTCCCAGCCCATGCCTGATCTTCTAACAGCAGCCTAGGATTAACCAACCACTCTGCACAGAAATCATACAGCACCAGCTTGAATTGAGACAATCACAAGGGTAAGGGACAACATAGAACAGCTGCATTACTGGTTCTCAGTGCCCCTGACCCTATACTGAGAGTAAGAGCTGAGAAGATATAACCCCCCCCCCATGTACTCCTTCCCCCCACTGGCTCACTATCTTTTCTTCTACTAATCTCAGCAATCTTCTAAATAGGTCATGAAAGTGCCATCTAGTAACCTCTCCTTATTCTCACCAAATAGAAGGGTTTCCAGCAAAGGAAAACAAACCTGTCTGCCCTGAGGTGAAAGAAGAGATTTCACATGAGAAGAAACCAACAAAAAACTCTGGCAACATGAAAAAACAAGCTAGTTCAATACCTCCAAGTGACCACAATAGATCTATAGTGATGGAACCCAAGCAAAAGGAAATCCTCAAAATGTCAGAAATGAAATTCAGAATATGGATGGCAAAATAAGGTGAATGAGGTTGAATAGAAGGTTGAAAACCAACACAAAGAAGGGGAGAAAAAAGTTCAATACATCAATAAAAAAACTAGAAAGTCACTAGAGAGCTACACAAAATAAGAAAGGACTCAACAGAACTCAGGAAATCAAAGTCATTTAGGGAACTTCAAACAACAGCAGAAAGCTTCAACAATAGGCTATGCCAAACATGAAAAAGACTGTCAAACTTTTAATACAAGGCTTTCAAACTAACCCACTCAATCAAAGATTCAGAAAAAGGGAATAAAGAATAAAAAATTACTCAGAGAAAAATGGAACTATGTGAAAGGAGTCATTATATAAATTATAAGTATTCCAGTGGGAGAAGAAAAAGCAAAGGCATGGGAAACCTGTTAGACTGAATTATTAAAATAATTTCCCTGGCATTGCCAGAGATTCAGATATTTGGATACAAGATGGTCAGAGAACAGCAGGAAGATTCATAGCAATAGGACATTGCTAAGACACACACTCATCAACATGGCCAAAAATGAGGGAGAAAGTTTTACCTACTGCAAGACAAAAGCAAAAACTAATCTATATCTTTGAAAAAATAAATAAAATCGATAAACCACTAACCAGATTAACCAGAAATAAAACCTCAAGGATTCATACAACCTCAGTCAAAAATTACAAAGGAAACACTACAATCAATACCATAGAAATAGAAAATATCATTTGAGAATGCTATGCAAACCTCCGTGTGCACTAAGTAGAAAACATAGAGGAAATGAGTATATTCCTGGAGACACACAACCTCCCAAGCTAAGTCAAAAGGAAGTAGAAGTCCTGAACAGACCACTAACGAACAGCCAAATGGAAGAAATTATAACAGATTTTACAACAAAGAAATCCCTAGACCAGATAGATTTATAGCCTAATTCTACCAGACCTGCAAAGAAGAATTGGTACTTATCCTACAGAAACTATTTCATAACATGGAGAAGGAGAGAATTCTTTGATACCAAAGCTAGGAGAGGACACAACGAATTAGGAAAACTATAGACCAATATCCCTTATGAACATTCTCAATAAAACACTAGCAAACAGAATTTAACAGCACATCAAAAAGATAATTTACCATGATCAAGTGGATTTTATCCTAGACATGCAAGGATGGTTCAATATATATAAATCAAAACCAGGTTTCACCACATAAACAGAAGAAGAAACAAAGACCATATGGTAATCTCAATAGATGCAGAAAGGGCATTTGATAAGATTCAGCATCTTTTCATAATAAAAACCCTCATCTAACCAGGAATAGAATGAAGATATCTCAAAATAATAAAAGCCACCAACCCATAGCCAGCATAATACTAACCAGGAGAAAGTACTAAATCATTCTAAGAACTGGAACATGACAAGGATTCTCACTCTCACCACTTCCATTAAACATAGCATTGGAATTTCTAAGCAGAGCAATCCGGCAAACAATGAAAATAAACTGCATCCAAATTGAGAAAGAACAGCTCAAATTACAGCTGTTTGCTGATATGATTTTGTGCCTACAAGACCAAACCCTAGAGGCTCCACCAGAACATTCCTAGAATTGCCAAATAAATTCAGCAATGTTTCAAGTTACAAAAAATGTATACAAACAAGTAGCATTTCTATATACTAATAACAGTCAATCTGAAATCAAATAAAGGAATCAATATGACTTACAATAGCTACAAAGAAAATAAATATCTAGGAATATACTTAACCAAGAAGGTAAAAGATCTGTGCAAAGAAAACTATGAAACATTTATGAAAAAATTAATAATGACACAAATGGAAAAGCAAATGGAAAAACTTTCCATGTTTGTAGATTGGTGGAGTCAATATCATTAAAATGTCCATACCTCCTAAAGTGATTTTTACAGATTAAATGCAATCTCCATCAAAATGCCAGCATCATATTTAAAAGATCTAGAAAAAAATAATTCTAAGCTTCATTTGGAATCCAAAAAGAGCCCAAATAGACCCAAAAAAAATCTTGAGCAAAAAGACAAATCTGGACACATCACTTGTTAGACTTTAAATTATACTATAAGACTATAGTAACCCAAACAGCATGGTACCGGTATAAAAGGAGAGATGTAGTCCAATGGAAAAGAATAGAGAAGCCTGCAATAAAACCATCTACCTACAACCAACTGATCTTCAACAAACCATTTAACATACAGTGGGGAAATGAAGCTTTATTCAATAAATGGTGCTGAGAAAACTAATAGCCACATGCAAAAGAATGAAACAGGACTCTTACCTTTCACCATATACAAAAAAATCAATTTAAGTTGGATAAAATATGTAAACATAAGGCATTAAAACATAAAAATTGTAGAAGAAAAGGTAGGAAAAACTTTTCTAGACTTCAGCCTGCGCAAAGAATTCATGGCTAAGACCCCAAAGCAAATACAGTGACAATAACAATAAATAAATAGGCCTTAATTAAATAAGAAGCTTCTATGCAGCAAAGGAATTAAGAAGCTTCTGTACAGCAAAGGAAATAATGATCAGAGTAAATAGGCAACCTACAGAAAGGGAGATAACATTTGCAAACTATACATCTGGTAAAGGGCTTACATCCAAAGTCTACAAAGAACTCAAACAAATCAACAAGAATAAAACAAACCCCATTTAAAAGCAGGCAAGGGACATAAAGAGAAATTTTTCAATTTTTTGGACAGAGGGCCAAGAAACATGAAAAATTATTCAACATTGGTAACTATCAGGGAAATGCAAGTCACAACCACAGTGAGATACCACTTCACCCCTGTCAGAATGGGATTATTGATGAGTCAAAAAGCAGCAGATGCTAACACGGATGTACAAAGAAAGGAACACATATATGCTGTTGGTGAGACTATAGATTAGTACAGTGTTTATAGAAAACAGTATGGGGATTCACCCAAAAAAGAAATGTAGATTTACCATTTGCTCCACCAGTCTCACTACTGCTGTCTACCCAAAGGAGAAGTCATCATACCAAAAAGAAAACATCACTCATGTGGTTATCTCAGCACAATTTACAATTGCAAAGATGTGGAATCAACCTAAGTCCCTGTCATTTCATGAGTGGATAATGAAAATGTGGTATATACACACACAGTTTGTATAGAACACTCTGCAATAAAAAAAGAATGAAATAATGTCTTCTACTGCAATGTGGATGGAACTGGAGACCATTATCCTAAGTGAAGTATCTCAAGAGTCCTGAAACACTAGCACCATGCGTTCCCATTAATAATTGGGGGCTAAACAATTGGGGGTATACATTAGCACAAAGAGATGTAAAGGACATTGAAAACCAAGAAGGGAGTGCTGGGAGGAGGGTATAATGAACTCTATTATGGTGATGGCACGCTGAAATCTTAAATTTAAGTATTATATTAATATAATATATCCACATAATAAAAACATCTGTACCCCCTTAATATTTTCAAATAAAAATTTAAAAATGGGTTTATGAGCTCATAGAAGCTATGGGGGAAAAAAAAAAACAAAGAAGTTGAAACAGGATGCAGATGACTTCAGAGAACTTTTGCTCCATCTTTCTGTGTGTCTCTTTCATTCTTTTTTCAGAACAATTTACCAACATTTGTTTCTTTTGCCTATAGGGGCCAAATGACCACGTTCTACCTCGATCCTGACAGGGCTGCAAATCAATCCCAAATAATGTGCGATTTTGGTTAAATACCTCTTTGGATACAGTCAGTGTTGGCCAGGAATGAGGACTCCATGTGCAAACAACTGATCGAGGATACCTTTGAGAATTGTGGGGTGGGGAGTGCAGGGCAGACTCCCAAAAAAAGGCTCAGCAGTCAAAGTATTTGACTCCGGAAAAAGGCAGTGGAATAGTGGAAGACACACTATTGAACTAACAACTCATGTCCAAATTCTTGTTTTTGGCCTTTCGTCTGTGTAAATTCAATAAAGTTGCCAAGAAAATGTGAATCTCCTGACACTCTAATAAGCATAGTTTACTTGTTTGTGTTTATTCTTTCTCAGATGTGGGGGCTAAATATTGGTTACTTGGAAATAGGAAAGAGAAGGGAAGAAAAGTAAAAGAAAGACTCTTGGGGTAAGGAAAAGGAGAAAAACACCAGAGAATCTGTTCTTCGTTCTCATCTCAGTTTTGTCACTTAGAAGCAGGTACCTTGGGCAGGTGGGTTCTCTAGTTTCGGTTTTCTTATCTGTATAATGAGGAGATTATACAAAATCAGTAGGTTTCCCAACCTGCTTGATCAAGAGATTTAGCTGGGAGCATTTCCAAAATGGAGATTCCCTGATTTACCCATGAATATTGTGATACAAAAGATCTTGTATGAAATTCTCTAATTTGTATTTTCCAGTAGCTTTCCAGATGACTATGATGAACATAGACATTTAAGAAACCCTCCTAGTGTTCAAAATATTTGTCTACCTAACAATTATCTAACATAAAATAATATTCTAATTGTAATAAAATTGATTTTTATTATATGTCTGGTGTCTCTTTTTAAATTGTATATTCTTTCTACTTTGCTTACCTGTAAAATTAAGAATGATATCTAGTATGAAAGAGATTTTAAATATGTGCTGATGAATGAATAGATGGTCAGTCTTATATGTTTTAAAAATTAATAGTTTTTTATTATATCTTGTTTAACCTTTTTATCATAAATATGGAGAAGAATTTCCTGTCAGATTTTGTGTAATTTACTGGAATATTGAAACTACTTAATGGGATAATAATATATAAACTATGCCTCATGATCTTTAAATTAACTCATTTGATAATGAAATCTCATTTTTATCTTCTATAACATGAGTAAATGAGATACTTGTAAAAGTAACATATTCCTAACGTTCTTTGTTAAGTTCTGGGCAAATACACGAGGCTGGTGTATTGTTGTTCTTGCATTTTGTCACCCACGGCATTTTAATACCTGTCAGCTTTGCCAGTCTCAAAATGCTAATTTAATAACTTCTGTAGAGAATTGTACCAGTTTTGAACTTTTTGAGTATCCAGTGCTCTTTATGGAAACAAAATATATGAGTTTAAAGGGACTGAACTTCCAGGCAGAGGGTCTGGGATATCATTCTGCCTTTGTGTCTATTAGCTATGTAAAACTGATCAAGCCACATCACTTCTGGCTTCTAATTCCTTCTGTGAAATACATTCTATACTCATTCAAGCACCATAATTCTTCTAGTTCGGAGGCAAAGAGACTCACATTGATATTCTTAACTCTGAATATTGATACATCTTTGCATAATGCTTAGATTTACTATTTTTCTCATTCCCTTCTGACAATATTTTAATATGCTACCCAGGTCCGCAAAAATATATTGCTAAACAAATAGAAACAGATCTTTGTAGATATTTAACACTTTTCAACACCAGATCATTTTTGTATGTGACACAAGTCCTTTTCCATGAAACCTTTCAGAGAGAAAACTCGGCACAGCCAAGTAACATGTGATACGATCTGGAATAGGTGCCTCTTTCATGAGTGTGGGCCCAGCTCTAAGTTCCATTTTGTCACTTTCCTAAGAAATCCTTATTAATATTTAAGGATAATGATCTGGCTCAGACATGAGCAAGCCCATCGTAGCACATGTGGGAATATCATGCTGTAGTTGGTATCCTGTGATGCGGAAACAACTACCCTGGGAAAAAAATGATACATTTTTAGCTTTTTTGTAAGTCACATCTATTTAGTTGTAGTGTCACTAAAATAAATAATGCTCAGGAAGTGAATCTGATCTGTTATGTATACTATGTCTTACAAAATCAGATCATCAATGATTATTATTTCATTGTTTTTTAGCGAGACGATAAAACCCAGTAGTAGAAAAGTATATTGTAGAAAATCAAATCTATTTATTACAGTAGTGTTGTCTTTGTTTTGTGTAGTTGATGTTATTTTCTGAAAACCTTGAAAATACAAACTTTGTCATCATGCAAGAACACTGCCATATAAATTTTCTATGAAACTCTTCTCACATTACTGAATTTAATGGCTGGCAGTGATTCTTATGAGATCATTCTTAGGTTGTTTGTGTTTCAGGCTAGTTATTACATCTAATTATTGTACATTGTTATATTTCAGAACAATTGAACACCACATACCAAGAGTAACATCGGATTAAAAAAAGTAAAGAAAACTACAGTTTGGATCTTTTCCTGCCTTGGAAGCAAGAAAAATGAAAAACTGATAATCAAAGGTAAAACTGTCTCCTTTCCCTTTGTGTATGTGACACATTCTGAAGCTTCCTCTTCAGCCATCTTATGTGAAGCAGTTTCCTTTTTTTAATAGCATGAGATTTTGAACAAAAATATTTCTGGCTTAATAATTCTAGACATACTAACCGACTGCTAAGTTTAAAGCCTGTGTTTTTTAACTTCCTAGTTACCTGCATAAAACATGGAGTCGATGTAATTTATATATTTAATCTTCATTATTATTATTAATCCGGAATGACATATCAGATAAATGCATTTTCATGAATCTGTGGGTCCATATATTATAAATTTGTTTGCACGTGAAATTATGGAAGTAAATGGCATAGTATCAACTTTTTTTTCTAAGCCTGTTGATCAAATTTGCATTTATAAGCACAGATGTGCTCACCATGTGCTAAGCGTTCTAGGAAAGGCAGGGGAGACACTCAAGTCTATGCTGTGATCCTTTCATTACGTGATGTAATTTTTAGAGAACAAAGAATGGTCTTGACCACGTACAGATCAGATATGTTACGTAAGTATTGTCAGATCAGATGGGGATTCCTATTGCTGAATATTGTAATGAGCTATTTAGTGTCTTTGTTTTGGTTACTTGTTTTGGACAATAACTTGGGTATGGCAATTGGCTGGGGAGCTGCTCCCAGTGATCAAGAGTTAGGAGCCTGGAGAGCAAACCAGGGAAGAAGTGCAGGCCAAATGGTGTGTGGGCTAACAAGTCACTGCCGTGAGCAATAGCAGCTTGATTCCTTAGGGGTGGCTACCAGAAGTTCTGTTGGAAGAACATGCAGTAAGAGATTTATGTACTGGCCTCTTCCTGTTGGTTGTTGTTTGGATTTCTGAACCATTCTAGTTCACGCTGGCACTGCTGAGGCAGAAAGGGGAAGGACATTCAATTGTCACGTACAGCAGGCACCGTAAAGGCAGGGGGAACGCCCTGCAGCTGTGTCTGAAGTCAGGCCTGGGGACACCAGCCGCCTCTGCTGCAGCTCCTTTTTCTTTCTTTATTTTATTTTTTTATTTTCAGGTTAATATGAGGGTACATAAGTACAAAGTCTAAGTTACAGGTGACTCTGTCACCCAGGAAGTGTGCCATATACAGAGTACCTGATAAGTGGGAACTTACCCAACCGCCTTCTCTCTTTCCCCCTTCTTGAATTTAACTGTGTTTTTCTCTCCTGTGGGCCTGTATTGAGGATCTGCCGGTTTCAGATTAGTCCTGAACACATGGGATGCTTGCTTTTCCATTCTTGAGAGACTTTAGTTAGGAGAATGTTCAAATCATGGCATCTTGCTCCTAAATGAAATATCTTTTAGAAGAAAATATTGTGTGTTTTAGAGACAATAAACAATTATAGTTAGAAAACAAAAAAACTATTACAATAGAACCTCATCTTAAGGAGGTGGTCAGTGTAGGGAGGTGGTCAATTTCAGAGGTTCTAACCAAATTTAATGGAATCAGAGGTGAACTCTGTTTCAAATCTGATTTCGTCCATAATCTGTCCATATTCAGTAAGGGGCATAGTATCAACTGAGTGAGAAATTCATTTTGGTCTAAGTGTGTATTTGAGACATTATATTATAAGATTCAAAGAATGACCAACATTTCAGAATACTTAGGAGTAATATAACATTTAATTATACCTGTGCTTGTTACCCACTGTGTATTGTTTCATTTACAAGATGTCTCTGAGTGTACAAAAATATAATTATTTTCTTTCCTATTGGGAAATAATTCTATTTGTGAAATTCATGACTGAACTTATGAATGTCTGAGCATAACTTCAGATTAACAGTCAGCTGACAAAATAGATTTATAGATTTAGCTCATTTGAGTGAAGCAAGGTTGTTTTGTTTTGTCTTGTTTTGACATGAAAACAAGTTAGCAGATTTAAAATAAAGTCAGATAATTGTTGAGTTATGATCTAGAAGATCATATGTTCAGAGGAAGAATATAATTAATGAAATCTCTAAGGAGTAGCTTTAGGAAAAATTAAACACACCTCAGCAAACATTTAAACGGTTTCACATTTGTATACAAATTTCTAGTGAAAATGGAGAGAAAGGGAACAAGAGCAGTAGAGCAAGGATACTGGGAAAGTCGGGGCAGACAGCAAGGCAGAAACACCCATCAGAGTAGACAGAATCAAATCACAGGTGACTAGAATGCACGACGTGCAGAGAGAGTTCTTAAAACAAACCATATCCTGAGCACAGCGTGCAGACTTAGAGGCTGGCCCCAGTGACGAGTTCCTGAATCACCAAAGAAAGACCAATTTAGAATATCCTTTCACCTGGACAATGCAATTGCTTCCCATTGGTTTCCCCCATTGGAGGGAAACCCTCTTCAGTTCAACATTCTTTCAAAGTAACAGCTCTAGTCATGCCAGCTTTTTGGAACTTGTTTTCTCATTTACCAATTCATCATTATCCAAACTCCTTACTCAGATATTTAAAACCTGCCACTCTAAGTCATCAGACTTGTTTTTTCTTCCTTGACATCACTCATGAGTGATCTAGACCATTGTCTAGAAATGTAAATTCTGGGATTTATTAAGCCTTCCACATGATTTTAAGGCTTTGTGGTTCTCCAACACAGATAGCTCTAGGGCAGCGGTTCTCAACCTTCTTAATGCCTCCTAATATAGTTCCTCATGTTGTGGTGACCCCCTACCATAAAATTATTTTCATTGCTACTTCATAACTGTAATTTTGCTACTGTTATCAATCGTAATGTAAATATCTGATATGCAGGATGTATTTTCATTGTTACAAAGGGGTCACGACCCACAGTTTGCATTCCCAACAAGTTTCTATCTGATACTGATGCTGGTGGTCTGTGTAAGACCTTACTTGGAGAGCCACTGCATAAACCAAATGATCCAGGCTGCCGCTACAATGTCTGTAGCACAGGGTGAGTCAAAGAGTCAAAGGCCTTCCTTGCCAACATCATCATTGTGGGGACATGTGTTAGTTTAAGGACAGGGTCTGCTGACCAAATACCACATTCACATCATAAAAATCCCAACAATAAGCTTCTGGATGCCTTTTTGTATCCCTTAATGTGTTCTAGACTTTGGAGACCCATAAATATTTGTTGCCTGGATGACTGGAAAGGTGGATGAATAGACAGTTGGATGGAAGGAAGAACAGATGGACAGGTTTGGCAACCAAGAATTAGTTTCAGCAAGAAATTTAACTCCTTCCAAACAAACTTGTCTGGAATGTGCCATGGGGAAAGGCTAACTTCCTTGATGTGGAAACCTCCTTATTACATACCAGGGGTCCTCAAACTGTGGCCCGCAGGCCACATGAGGCGGTGTGATTGTATTTGTTCCCATTTTGGTTTTTTACTTCAAAATAAGACATGTGCAGTGTGCATAGGAATTTGTTCATAGCTTTTTTCTTTTAACTATAGTCTGGCCCTTCAACGGTCTGAGGGACAGTGAACTGGCCCCCTGTTAAAAAGTTAGAGGGTGCCTGCATAAGACCATAAACAATAGCTAAGATGTTGTATTAGGTTAAATAACTCCATGTATTCAAAGCCCAATTGTCTGGATATCAGTAGTATTGTGCTCATCAAAAAGCAGTTTCTCACAAAAGATTTTCGGCTATTTGATTGAGTCCAACAGAAGGAAATATCATTTACATCAAGATAAATACATTTTACTTTACAAAAGAGTGATAGTTATGTGAAACCAGGAAATCGCATCCATTTAATAAGTTCATTTGCAAATGTCTCTCTTGAGTTTGAATTTTGCAGCTGTAGCATAATTTGAATACTGATTCACGTTTGGGGCAATTGTGCTTTCTGGTTTTTTGCTTTCTTGCATTCAAATGTGTTCATGTGTCAATGTTGCGCATTTTCTCTCTGCATCTTTTATCTGCACACATCATCCCATGATTGGCTTGGTAAATTTATCCTACTCTTCTTGCTAAAATAACTGTTCCTGCTGTCTGTTTTCTGCCTACTCTTTGATTTATTCTAGAAATTGGGCTCAATGCTTACTTTTAGAGTGTGAAATTTATTCTATGTTTTAAAACCAAGTTCCCACTTATTTTTTCCTGTTCTATATTTTATAGTAAAGTCAACTTCAAAATGTACCCATACAACACCCTGTAACTATCTATATATTAACATAAATAACAATAGGTGATCACAGGAATGCTTGAAAATTTATTTTTAAAAATGTATTTCATAAATCATCTTAGTAATAGGAAATTAAATTTTCATTTTATTTTATGGCATGCCTAATAGTAAAGCTTCAATATTAATTAAAACTTAAACATCCTAGTTCTACCTTTGTTATTATCTTAATGCGTGTTCCTGGCCAAATTCCTGGCCTCATCTGTAAAAAGAAGGCTTTAGGAAAAATAAACCCTGGTATTCATTCCAATGCCTTATCTTGCCATTTCGGGGTACAGATCATACAAAATGATGCCTAAAATCAGGCACAAAAGTATAAGTGAGGCAATCAGTTAACTAACAGAATATATTTGAAGATATAGTTGAAAGGGCAGGATTTTGGATTCAGAAAGATTTGAGCTCAAAGCCCACTTATTCATTGTGTGAGCTTGGAAAATGTCCTGGACTGCTCCATGAAGTCCAGATCTGTACCTGTAAAATGATTTTTTAGGGGCAATGATTACTGTTACCTTCAAGGTCACTTTCAAGACCAGAGGGGATGTATTGAAAAAATTTAGTGCTTGGTTGGAGTTTGACATGTACAGCTTAAAAGACGTGTGTAGACCTTCCAGCTCACCAGAGTCCCAACCAAAAACTTTGAGGTTAATGGAGATGGCTATACATTCTTTTTCTGCAATATAATTCTACAAGGCTAAGAAATATTTATTTAGGACTCTAAAAGATGAGCACACTTCATAAAATGTACTCATAATGTAGTCATCTGATTCTTTGAATGGCTCATGAGGATATGCAACGTACTTTTTCATCAAGATATTTCTAGTTCCCTACATTGCTGATGGTCACATATGGTAAGCAAGCTTCTTTTCCTCCAGGGTGACTGCCAAGGATACTTGTTGTCAAGTATTTGTTTACTCTGTAAGCAAGAAGTTTGCAAATTACATTCTGTCTTCTCTGTCATAGTCAAGCCACAGCCTGGGCAGAAACGTAAAGATTCTTAAAGACATACCTTTATTCCAAACAAATGTTCATAGGTTCTTGGTTTTGACCTGATTTGCAGTATGTCTGAAATTATTCCATTTTTTTTATTTCTTATTCCCTAAAAAGTTGTTTTCATAGCCAATTTGCCCGATGCAGCCTTATACCCAGACACAAAAGAAATCAAATTTCAGTCAGCAGAGGATTCATTCACTACAATATTAACGCAAATATCGAATATTAATGCAAATATTGAATACTTTTCTCTTCTCCCTTATGTGTTTTGTTGATATTCGTTAACCCAAGTAAGTTTGTCAGCAGAAAATTAAAAGCTTCCTGATGAAGAGGAGTAGATCCATCAAGTTTTGGTGGAATATTTGTGTCCATCTTAGCAAAAAATTCCATTGGGTGTTTATCTATTTCAATATTCTGTAAATATTCTGCAACTTAATGTATTCTGAGATAAATCTTACTGTTTTGCTGTTCTATACTTTTTATGTAAGAAATAATTTAGAAGTTAAGAATTACTGGTGCTATTTGAGTATCTTTAATGTTTCAGACATCTGTAAGATAACTGAAATCTAATTGAGGGATAGTATATTTATTTGTCATGTGTCATGGACCTAATATACTATCAAGATGGCTGATAAGGCTGACAAGGCTACCTCAAGCCTTGCATGATATAGATAAATAGATATATTGTGTGTGAATGTGAATAAATGTGTGTGTGTGTGTGTGTGTGTGTGTGTCGTGAGAGTGAGGGTGATACTGTTTACTTGGCCAACTCAGCCCTTCACAATAGCACAGTAATTTCTACATAGACAATATTACTGGTACTGGCATTTATCTATCTAGATAACCTGTTAAGTATGCATGTATTATTCTCTGTATGTATTGTGTATGTATAAAGTAGGTATTATTCTATTATATATAAGACATTTTATTTTTGTATGATAGAATTGTAGAACAGGATACTAGTATTTGTAACAGCTCACATTGTCAGGTATTTGTTTACTCTGTAAGAACCTCCAAGGACTAACATTTTACTATTGCAGTAAAAAAGATGCAACTTGAGATACATGCATACCTAACAGGTTATCTAGATAGATAAATGCCAGTATCAGTAATAAGAGAGAATTATAAGAAAAAAAGAGAGAGAGAAGAAAAGGCATGTTAGCTGGGTTTATTTTGTTATGGTTGTATTCTTGTCATGTGCCAGAAATTTGAACCTAAAATTTCTCATTTATTTAAAAGACTAAGTTTAGGAAATGATGATACTGTGTTTAAAAAAGCAGCATTAGCATTAGTATTCCTTTACTCTTCCACTGCAATCTGAGAATTATAAATCAAAGAAGGTACAAATTTAACCAAATAATTGTGGTGAGACACAGTACCAACTTCAAATGTCTGTGGCCTTCCTTGGTATTTCTTTATAATCAAAAACATAATAGCTAACATATATTAAGCACTTAGGTGTATGCCAGGCATTACTTTAACCACTTTACCAGAGTGACCTCACTTAGTCCTTATTACAGCCCAGTGTGAAAATTGTAGACATCTACAGGGAGAAATGAACAAATTCACTATCACAGTGACAAATTGCAAAGTATTTTTCCTCAATCAATGCTAAAGAAAGTTCCCCAAAATCTCACTGAAGATATGCACGGTATGAACAACATGTTAAAAAACTATATTCAGGGATCATATATAGAATTCTTCATGCAAGAGTTGGGGAATAAAAATGCTTCTCAAGTGCATGTATAATTTTTTTTGTAGTTCTATACTAAGCCATAAATTAAAACATACTCTTCATTTCACAGATGAAGAAACTGAGGCACGGAGAAGCTGAATAACTTTCCAAAGAACACTGTGCTAAGCAGGACTCAAATCCAGACAGATCAGCCCAGGTGACAGTCACCTACATTATCTGTCCATGTGGCTGAAGACAATGAGCTGGCCTTTAATGAGATAATTTACAACATATTTCAGGAGAAGCTGTCTAGAGATTAAACTAGAGTTTATTAAGGAGTATTTTGAAGCAAGAATGTTGCCAACTTGAGATTAACCCATTGGAGTTATTATGTCACCCGTAAGGCTAGACTTAAAAGAAATCAATTCAAGCTGTATACTATTATAAAAGTAGATTTAAATAATTGCTAAATATTTAAATAGCAAAAGAAAAGCAAGAATGTCATGGTTTTAATTATTAGCCTAAATTGATTTTCTTTAATAACTCAGACTTGAATTAGTATTGATCATGTTTCTGCCTGTGTATTAAATACGAGGATATTTACTGGTATTTCATGGCCAATTCAAACTTTCTGTTTCCAAAACGAACTCATAAGCTAGCTCCCCCTCTCACCTCCTCCTCCCTCTTCTGCTGTCTGCTGTCTCCGTTGATACTACCACTACCCAACTACATAAGTTAGAAACCAGGGAGTCATCCGTGAAATCTCCTCACCCCCTACCTTTGATAACTTGAATGAATGTCTTGAATGAAGTACCATAGTAACCATACAATTTTAATGCCCATTTGTCATTTGGCTATGGTCAGAGAGAGCTTGGAGCTACATTCTCCTGATGTTTCCTAATGTGTTTTAGTTTCTGGGCACACTCTTCGGTTTCTGTGCTTTTTGTAGTTTGTTGTTTGTGGTGTTGGCCTTGGTTCTAAATACGATCATGGAAGATTCACTGTGGAACGGCTGAGATGCTCCACCTCTCCAGGAAGGCCCTGTGTGTGTTGACAGTAGTGTCCTCTTTAATTATGTCCCCTGGGGGGAAAAAAATTCATTTCCTGAAAGGCAGCTTTTCTGATCAAAGACTTCTTCAGTCTTAGTAATAAGAAACTTAATATGTTTCAGCCTGAAATTTATGGGGCTTAATTTCCCCTGTATTCTAATCTTATTTGGGGATCAAGAAACTGTAAATGTTACACATAAGAAAATATTTCATGAAGGACACGAGGAAGGTTTAACACATTTTGATCCATTTATATTTAAGAAAAATACTGGTAAATGACATATACATTGGTATTAAAAGCTTGAATAATTTATTTCTTCCTTGACTGTGAAATTACTTGTTCTCTTCTGATATTTTTGTTATTTTCACTTGAGCCTATTTCTAGGTATGGAAAATTTTGTACAGTTTGAATTTAGAGGAAGGTGCCTTGGGCAGGTAAACTGAATGCCTGAGTTCAATAGGATATTAAGAGTAAGATGACTCCTACCTCCAACTTCCCACCCTAGGGAGATAGTTAACAGAAAAAGAACAGGATGATGGCTTTAAGCCGGACAAAGACAGTATTTGAGGGCAGGGGAGGAGAAAATTAGCTAGGAAGGACGCAAAGAAAGGACAGCAGGGATGCTTTGGGGCATGAAGGCTAAAAGAAAAGTTTTAGAATTCAGACTCAGAAATTTAATTAACATGGTCATGTAATAATTTTAAATTTAGAAATTTCTCTTTTTTGAATATGGCCTTTGTCTTAGAAGTTTGTATAATTATCAGTTGTGAAATTTCAAATCCAGTCATCCTATCCCACCTATTTGACTTCTCCATTTTTTTACAACCACTTTTATCTCAATGTCAAAATCTTAAGGTCATCTTTGATTCATCTCTGGCTTTTTCCCCAACTACTTATCCAGCGCCTCACTAGGCCTTGGTTGTTTTTTCCCAATACTTTCAAATCCCTCTCTTTCTAACATCCTCCCTGCCAGCCACCATCCTAGGCACTGCCGTACATCTCAGCTGCACCTGCAGCGTCCTTACCTGCGTGTGTCGCATTCTAACCTCATTCCAAAATTCCATTTCCAAGCCATCCTTACATTAACCTCCCCAAAATACCATTTCTGACATATTCTTAACAGTCTATTTGCTGAGTCCTTATGCACCAGACACTATGTTGTGTGCTGTTTCATTTAATTCCTACTATCAATTTTACACAGTAGGTGCTATTATTATTCCCACTTTGCAGATGAGGAAATTGATCTCTCTAGAGTTTAAATAACTGGCCCAGGCAACTAAGTAGAAAAGTCTTGTCTAACCCCAAAACCTGAGCCCTTAGCTGTTGTTGCATAACACCTCAAGTGGCCATGCATGAAAAAGACCATGGTGATCAGACTCCAGGAGATAAAGCTGAAAAAATCATGATTCAATTGGGAAATATTCCACTCATTTTACTCAATGAAAAAAAGTTTATTCAAGATCTTTAAGCAAGGACTAGAGATATAAACATGATCATATTTTTTTAATTTATTTTTTATTTCAGAGTATTACAGGAGTACACACATTTTGGTTACACAATTTGCATTTGTTCATTTGAAGTTGACTTTATAAGTGTGCCCTTCACCCAGAATACGTGCATTGCATCCATTAAGAGTGAGTCTACCCTACCACTCTTCCCGCCTCCCCCTACTAAATTTCCTTTGAGAGTTACTCCCATTTGGGCATGTAAGTATTGATCGATAGCTTCAATTGGGTATTGAGGAGACGTGGTGTTTGTTTTTCCATTCTCGGGACACTTCACTTAGAAGAATGGTCTCCAGTTCCAGCTATGTTGTTATCAAAGATACTAGATAACAATCTTTTTTTTTTATGGGTGAGTAGTACTCCATAGGGTTAGTGTGTATGTGTGTACACTTTATCAATCCAATCATGTATTGATGAGCAGCTGGGTTGTTTCCACATCTTCACAACTGTGAATTGTGATGCTAGAAATATTCAAGTGCAAGTGTCATTTTGGTAAAACGTCCTTTTGTCCTTCAGATAAATGCCTACTAGTGGGATTTCTGAATCAACAGATATGTGTACTTTTAGTTCTTTTTTTTTTAATTTTATTTTTCTTTTTATTATAGATAAAAATATGCACCATATATGTGGCCCAACCCATTACCCTCCCTCCACTCAAACCTCCCCCCTCCCTTCCCCTTCCTTGGTCCTTTCCTCACAGTCTTGTGGTATAGTTGGGTTATAACCTTCAAGTGAAAGCTATAGTTTAGCTTCATAGTAGGGCTGAGTACTTTGGATACTTTTTCTTCCATTCCTGGGATACTTTGCTAAGGAGAATATGTTCCAGCTCCATCCATGTAAACATGAAAGAGGTAAAGTCTCCATCTTTCTTTAAGACTGCATAGTATTCCATGGTATACATGTACCACAATT
>CAUYPK010005366.1:0-28141 GCA_963574355.1 Loris lydekkerianus | reverse complement strand
GGGTAGTATGGACATTTTAAAAATGTTGATTCTTCCCAGCCATGATCATGGTATGTTTTCCTTTTGTTAACATTTTCAGCCATTTCTTTTCTTAGAGTTTCATAGTTCTTTTTATAGAGATCTTTCACATCCTTTGTTAGGTAAATTCCCAGATATTTCATCGTCTTTGGCACTATTGTAAAGGGAATAGAGTCCTTGACTATATTTTCAGCTTGACTATTGGTATATATAAAGGCTACCAATTTATGAATGTTGATTTTGTAACCTGAGATGCTGCTGTATTCCTTGATCACTTCTAAGAGTTTTATAGTAGAATCCCTGGTGTTTTCCAGATATACATTCATACCATCTGTGAAGAGCAAAAGTTTGATCTCTTCTGATCCTATATAGATACCCTTGATTGCCTTTACTTCCCTAATTGCGGTGGACAAAACTACCATTACAATGTTAACAAGCAGTGGAGACAATGGGCAGCCTTGTCTGGTTCCTGATCTGACTGGAAATGATTTCAATTTAACCCCATTGAATACAATATTGGCTGTGGGTTTGCTGTAGATGGTGTCTATCAGTTTAAGAAATGCCTCTTCTATGCCAGTTAAGTGTTCTGATTATGAAGGGATGCTGGATATTATCAAAAGCTTTTTCTGCATCAATTGAGAGAATCATATGGTTTTGGTTTTTAATTTGTTTATGTGCTAAATTATACTTATAGATTTACGTATATTGAACTAGCCTTGAGACCCTGGGATAAAACTGAGTTGGTCATGATGTATAATTTGTTTGATGTGTTGCTGGATTCTGTTTGTTAGGATCTTGTTGAATATTTTTGCATCTATATTCAATAGTGATATTGTTCTATAATTTTCTTTTCTTGTTGGGTCTTTTCCTGGTTTGGGGATCAGGGTGATGTTTGCTTCATAGAATGTGTTGGGTAGTCTTCCTTCTTTTTCTACCTTTTGGAACAGGTTGAGTAGTATAGGTACTAATTCCTCTGTAAAGGTTTGGTAGAATTCTGACGTGAAGCCATCTGGTCCAGGGCTTTTCTTTTTAGGGAGGTTTTGTATGGTTGATCCTATTTCAGAACTTGATATGGGCCTGTTCAACATTTCCACTTGATTCTGGCTAAGTCTTGGAAGGTGATGTGCTTCCAAGTATTGGTCAATTTCTGTCAGATTTTCATATTTCTGAGAATAAATTTTCTTGTAATATTTATTGAGGAAATTTTGAATTTCTGAGGAGTCTGTTGTTATTTAGTCTTTGTCATTTCTGATTTTTGAGATTAGAGATTTTACTCTTTTTTTTCCTGCTTAGGTTAGCCAAAGGTTTATCTATTTGATTGACCTGTTCAAAAAACCAACCTTTTGATTTATTGATCTGTTGTCTAATTCTTTTGTTTTCAATTTCATTTAATTCTGCTCTAATTTTGGTTATTTCTTTTCTTCTACTGGGTTTGGGGCTGGAATGTTCTTCCTTTTCTAGTTGCTTGAGATGTCCCATTAAGTTGTTAACTTTCTCTCTTTCTGTTCTCTTGAGGAAGGCTTGCAGTGCTATAAATTTCTCTCTTAGGACTGCCTTTGCAATATCCAAAAGGTTCTGATAATTTGTGTCTTCATTGTCGTTTTGTTCCAAAATTTGGCATTGTCCTTCTCAATCTCATCTCTGACCAAGCTATCATTCAGCATAAGGTTACTTAACTTTCATGTTTTTGTATAAGTGTGCAGATTCCTGTTGTTATTGAGTTCAACTTTTATTCCATGGTGCATGGAGAAGATGCAAGGAATAATTTCTATTCCTTTAAATTTACTGAGGTTAGAATTGTGGCCTAAGAAATGATCGATTTTGGAGTATGTTCTGTGGGCTGATGAGAAGTATGTGTATTCGGGCTTGTTGGGATGAAATGTTCTGTCGATGTCTGCCAATTCCAAATGTTGAATGGCTAGGTTTAAAGCTAAAATTTCTTTACTCAGCTTCTTCTTGGAGATTAGATCCAACACTGCCAAAGGACTGTTGAAATCTCCAACTATTATGGAGCTGGAGGAAATCAAGTTGCTCATGTCTTAGGTGCATTGAGGTGCATTCTGGTTGGGTATATAGATATTAATAATTGGAATCTCATAATATTGAGTATTACCCTTTACAAATATGAAGTGACCATTCTTATCCTTCCTTACCTTTGTTGGTTTAAAGCCTATTATATCTGCAAATAGAATTGCAACACTTGCTTTTTTCTGATTACCATTTGCCTGAAATATGGACAACCATCCTTTCACCCTGAGTCTATATTTATCTTTTAAGGTAAGATGTGACTCTTGTATTCAACAAATATCTGGCCTGAGTTTTTGTATCCAGTCAGCTAACCTGTGCCTCTTTAGAGGACAGTTTAAGCCGTTCACATTAATGGAGAATATTGATAAGTCTGGTCAAATTTTGGGTATCGAGTCTTTTAAAAGTCCAGTGGACATTTTTAATCCATTTGTCGCTGTAGAAGTTGGAGTTTGATCAAAAGTTTCTGAGTGAGTTTACTTTTGTGGTAGAGAATTGGGCTGGTCATTATGGAGGATACATCTGAGAATATCCTGAAAAGCTGGTTTGGTTATGGCAAATTTCTTCAACATATGAATGTCATTAAAGTATTTAATTTCTTCTTCATAAGTGATACTCAGTTTAGCTGGATACAGGATCCAGGGTTGAAAGTTATTTTGTTTTAGGAGATTAAAAGTCAATGACTACCCTCTTCTGGCTTGAAAAGTTTCAGCAGAGAGATCTGTAGTGATTCTAATATTCTTACCTTTGTAGGTAATGGATTTCTTATATCTGTCTGCTTTCAGTATTTTCTCCTTCATATTAACTTTAGTGAAGTTAATTATGATATGCCTGTGGGATATCTTATTGGGATTGAGTAGTGCTGGGGTTCTGAAATTGTCTGCTATCTGAATTTCAGAATCTCTTGGCATGTCTGGAAAATTCTCTTTCATAATTTCATGGAGAAGGGCCTCTGTGCCTTGTGGGGCCACTTCATCAGTTTCTGGGATTCCAAAGAGGCAGACATTAGCCTTCTGCGAATTATCCCAGAGCTCTATGAGAGAATGATCCATTTTTGCTCTCCATTTCTCTTCCTCTTTGAGAGTTTGGGAGCATTCAAAAGCTTTGTCTCTAATGTCAGAAATCTTTTCTTCTGCTTGCTCTACTCTGTTACTGAGGGATTCTACTGTATTTTTCAAATCTTTGAGGGATGTAAATTCTTGCTTCAGTGCGTCAAAATCTTTGGTGGTTTTGTCTTTAAATTCATTAAATTCTTGAGACAACTTTTGAATTTCTCCTTGAATTTCTAATTCTGACTTTTGAATTGCTCCTCAAATTTCTAATTACAAATTTTCCTTCATTCTATTAATCTTGTTTGCAATCTAAATTCTGAATTTGATTTCTGACATCTCGGCCAGCTGTTTATGAATGGGATCTTCGGTTACATCTGCCATATCTTTCCTTGGTGGGATTGACCTATTCTGGTTATTCATGTTACCAGAGTTTTTCCACTGATTCCACCCCATGATTGTTTTACACCGTTTGATTTTTCCCCTGGAGCTTTGTCGAGGACCAGTACAGTGCTATGGCCTGAGAAACTGGGGACCTGTTTGGTGTGGTGGGGCTAAGTGGTTCTGTCTTGTGTTCAGCTGGTCTCTGTTCGAACCTAGTGAAACAGTTACTCTTATTTGAAGTCTCAGCTGTGGAGAAATACCAGCAATTTAAGTCACCCTGCCCCCCCACAGGCAACAATTGGAAAAGGAAAATCAAACCTTCCTACAACCACCCACCCAGGGCACCACCTGAATAGTCCTTGGGCCATTGGCTCAGTTCAAAAAGTCCAAATCAATTGTTTCAGTCAGCACCTCTCTCAGGTGAGAGAGTTTAAAAGGTCTCTGGCAACTGAATCACAGGGGCCTGGTGATTACTCAGATATGGCTTGCTCTAGTGCTCTGTGGAGTCAAGAGGACCCACCCAACATATAGATCAGTCTGGGAAGGTTGATGCCTCCTTCCCCACCTTGCACCTCTGTCACACCTAGTCGTTGATAGCCCCACAGGGCTGTGACCCAGTTGCCTGTAGTGAACAGATACTCCAGGGGTTTGCACCTGCCTGAATCACAAGGAGATCTATTTCTGCTCAGCCAGGCCACTGCACTCTGCCTCTATCCAGCAGGGAAGGTGAGGCCTGACAACCTCAGGTGTTTTTTGGAGGCTGGGGGTGTTCACTCAGTTCCAGCCCCACCCCTGATTGATATTACTCACAGAACAAGAACAACTTTATGGGAATTTGTTTCTGCCCTGCTAAATTTACTTGCAGAAGAGAAGCTGTTTTGAGTTACCAGAGCCTGCACCTCTGGCCCTGTCTTTGCTCCTGTAGGTTTGTATTTGGTTAGATGTCAGTTCTAGCCACCTGTCTTCCTTTGTTTATAGGCTGACGATCCCTGAAGACCAGGTGCATCTTAGGCTCAGTAAAGCAGTCCTCTTTGTGAGCCCCACCCTGGGAACTTACCCTGGGTGTGTGTTTCTAGTCCCTGCGCTCCACCCAAGCCGGTACTGCCTCAGGAAAACCCTTTACTCATGGGGCCTGCGTTTCTGTCCCAGATTTGTTTCATGGTGGTTGCCACCTGAGTAGATGCCCAGCCTTCTCTGGTTGCTCAGGGAGACAGGGGGCGTGACTTTGGACTATCCGGAAGTGAGCCCTCTTGTTGCCAAAAGACAGCTGTTGCTCTGCGCCTCGGGGCACTGCCACTTTGGTGTGGTTCCCTCTCAGCCGACCGTCCTCTCCTCACTTCCATCCCCCAGAGTCTGCACTGACCAGCTGCAGTTTAGACCCTGTCCACACTCCTCAAGAAATCACCCGAGAATCTGGACTCCTGGGGGACAGACCTCCAGACCTCAGAGTGAGAGTGGAGGGGAGTGCTGGGAGCTCAGAGTTGCAGGTAGAGAATATATACAGTTTTATAGAGTTTTATGCCTGGCAGGAGAATGCCGTGGCACCCTAGTAGGGGAGATAGGTCCAGTTTTTAGAGGATCTCTCCCATGGAGTGGAGTGGGAGGACCTTTGAACTTTGCTTGTTTGTTTGTGGGGCACTCTGAGCCATTTCGTGGGGGAGGGAACTCCCATCCACTTTGTGATGGATTTTGTACCTTTTGTTTGTATCCTTGGGGTCGCAGCTCACCTCAGCAAGGTTGATGTGCATTCTTCAACCTTCTCTCTTGGTGTAGCTCTAATCCACCAGGTTACTTGCTAAATTTCTGTCCTTTAACTCTCCTTCTGGACGGGAGCCTCTGTGGAAAGCTGGATTTAGTCAGCCATCTTGTCTCCACCCCCTCAACATTTTTTCAAATAAATGAATCCATAAGCTCTTCTCCCAAAGATTCTGACTTTGTGGGACCCAGTTGGAATGGAGCTCAGGGCATTGTATTTTTTCAAAAATTTCCACAGGTAACACTGATGTGAGCTAAATCTAGTAACAACATTTTTTTTTCCTATAATAAGTTAAAATAAAAATTATAGATTATTGTTTACTTAGTTTCAAGTGCTCCATGAATATTATCTAATTGAATAACCACCAATAATCCCAAGGAGAAGATACTATCATCTTTTGATGAGAACATTTCCCAAGGTCACACAGTTATTGAGGGGAAGAATAAGACTGGAATCTCCTTGCCATTAATTTCACTGTTTGACCTTGAGCAAATTAGTTAATTTCTTTCAGATTATGTGTTTCCTCTAAAAAATGAAGATAGAAATGAAGTCCATTTCATGGTGTTTCTATATATATAGTGAATAAGTATTTAAGGCATTGTTTGATATATAGAAAGCATGCACTTGTTATGTGATGGTTATTATTATTTTGAATGGGATGAGAACATCCTCATTTCACAGAATAATTTTTAGAAAGAAAGTTTGTGTTGTAAACTATTATATAGTATATGTTGTCTAGACTCAAAACTCTTATTATCATGAAAGTTTTACTACTTACCTTTCCCTTATCAAACTTACTGGCTCTTCAGAAAGCTAGCAGATATTATTCTTTTCTTCATTTGGAAGAAAGAAATAGATAAAAACAAAGTGTAGAACTTGACTGCTTTGAGTGTTTTTTTTTTTTTTTTTTTTTTTTTTTTAATTAGGTCCACTCTCATTTATCAAAAGTTCTAAACTTACAGGTCTATGAATTTTTTTTTTATCAAATATCCAACATGTTATTAATCTTTGCATAAAGCGAACCATCTATCCCCTATCATGCCCTTCTGTCCCTTCTCTCCTCAACCTCCTTGAGAAACACTTAGGAATTGGTCAAGGTACATTAAGAAGGCCCCCTTGGGAAAGGAGCTCCTGTTTGTGTAAGTTTGGAATTTTCATTTTATCCTCAGGTCAATTTGCCCACCCCAGGAATGACACTTCTTTTATGAAATGTCCTGGTACAAGATAGATAGTTGGTGTGGTTTGACAGGAATGAGACATTAGATTTGGAAGATACAGTACAAAACAGATCATTTCATGCCCCCAGCCCTGACAGTGGCCCCCTGGAATGAGCTGTCTCCTCTGGGCCCTTTCTTTCCTTTCCTGGGGAAAGCCCCTGTATCACTGTAGTTTTCTCCCAGCCTGTCATTTCTCCAATGTTCAGTCTATGAGGCTCCTTTCTGAATTTCCTTTCAGTTCTCTCAACACTTTGTCCTATTTCTCTTTTCCCAGACTAATTTAAGGACATTACATTTCACATTTTGCAGTCTTTCATTAATCTTCCACAAATGTTGATATATTTCTTCTTTAATTCCTCCTAAACTTTATAGATCTTTCCGAAATGTGGCCCATTTAGCTTTTAGTGCCTTAGTGGTAAAACATCCTCTTTAGCAAAATATATTTTAGACGGTTGCATTTGACAGTAAGAAATGTTTTCTTAATGGAAAAAGCCTAAAAGCCAGATCAGTTTAGGTCACCCTACATCTCTAAAGCCACTGACTCAGGTCTTTGCTTTTCAGGCTGCCTGGTTCCAGGGCTCCATGTAGACAGGCAGATCTTTCTTCGATGATGGAGGAATAGAGGAAAGAAAGGAGGAGGAGAGTAGGGGAAGCTTCAGAGTACTCATTTGTCCAGAGCACAAGAAACATTCTTCCTCTCTGCACCTTGAGCTCTTTTCAGCTATAAGAATCTATCAAATCAATAAATTAGTATTAAGAGAATCAGAACCATGGCACTATTTTAATAAAGCTTAATTTATGTGGATGTCTGGTTTAATTTAGTCAACTCTTTCCCCTTTTGGTCTCTCTGCTCCTCCCCCATTCTTTCCTTTGTCTTTTCAGTCATTTGGTTGACTCCCACCAGCTGTGGGCTAACCCACTCCCCCCTGGACTTGTAATTGCCAGCTGCTCCCATCTCCCAGACCAGGTCTCCCAGGGTTCTCGTTCTAGTGTGGGTGCTGGATGTCCTTCCTGACTTCTGAAGAGGAGTTCACAGTTGTGTTCCCAGTGACCACAGACAGATTCAGGAACATTTTCATACTCATGGTTTCATTGCATAAAAGCGTCTCACTCACATGTCAATTTGTGTTTCCACTTCAACCAATACCTGTTTTGTCTTTGTTTGTTTGTTTGTTTGTTTTTAAGATTTAAGGTATTCTAAAATTGCATTTCACTTCTGTGCCTGGTGTCCACCCCAAGTAATAGGGTTCTTTTGCATGAGTTGTATTTTCTGCACATTGCCTCTGAGCTTATTCCTCACTCTGAATTACCATGCCTTGATGTGCAATCCACAGGGTTTTTCTTTTGAGACTCCTAAAATATTTTCAACATGGGATTTTCATGATATTAAAATTTTTTTATTATGAAATACATCATCCACAGAGAAGAGAGTATATAACATATATTTAGAATTTAAAGACAAATATGGAAATAAACCCGTGTGTGCCCATCAGACTGCATACAAAATAGAACAATCCCTGTACCTCTTAGCATTCCACATGCCCTTTGCACATCACACTCCCTCTCTTCCTGCTTAGATTAACCAAGATCTGAATTTTGTGGTCGTCATTCTTCTTGTTGCTGTTGCTTTTACGCATGAATGTCATCTCCCTGGACAATATAGTATTTACAGCTTTCTGTTTTCAATTCTTGTATAAATGAAATCATCCTGCATATATTTCACAATTTTGATGTTTTGCTTAATGCTATATTTTTGAGATTCATCTTCACTTCTGCCTACAGCTATATTTGCTCACTTTTATTGTATGGGGAGTCCCTGGTTTTCATAAATCCCAATTTGTAAATCTTTTTTGCTATCCAAGCATTGCTTTTCTGAACATTCTTGTAGATGTCTCCTGGAGTTGAATTGCTGGGTCTGCACATCTTTAACTTTCCCAGATATTTATTACCAGATTATTTTCCAAAGAAGTTGTGCCAGTGTGCAGCAACTTACACATTACACATTCTTGCCACCTTCTGATATTTGTAATTTTTGCTAACCTTTTGCTTGTGTAGTTGTTATCTCACTGGGATTTTAATGTACATTTCCCTTATTACTAATGAGATTAGTATTTTTTCATGTTTATTGACCATTGCTATTTTCTTTTCTGGAAATTCTGCCAATTTCCCTACGGAGATTTTGACTTTTTAATTTTGAACTGTAGGAAGGTTTTGTTATTGGTGTTCATTTGTTTTGATTTTTTTCTGAACACACATCCTTTATTATAATATTATATGTATTGAAATTTTTTTTTCTGGTTTGTGACTTACTTCTTCCACTTTTTTTATTTGTATTAATGTCATGGCTATTCTTTAAGTTTTGCTCTTAAGTATAAATACTAGAATCAGCTTGAAAAAAAAAAAAAACTTGGTAGAATTTTCTGTTGGAATTAAGTTGAATGTGAAAATAACTTAGGGAGAATTGGCATCCATAAGTGATTAAGATAGTGTTCTCCATTTATTTAAGATTTCTTTAATTTATTTCAACATTTTATAATTTTGTCTATGCAGGTTTTTGTCTTGTATAACTTTTCATATATTTATTGCTTATCAATTTTTTATCAAAATAAAAAATATATAATGTTTTCTTTTATTTTCTTACTCTTTATTACAATACAATCGAGTTTTGTAGTTTGCTCTTATTACTGGAAACATTGTTGTCTTGATAGTTCCAGTAATTAATCTAAATGTGTTTTGGGGGATAGTCTATGTAAACAATCACATTATATAAAAATAATGACAGCATAGTTGCCTTTTTAAAAGTCCTTGTACCTATCATGCTTTTTTGTAGGTAAATTGAGCTGTCTGGGTTTTAGTGCTATATTAACAGGGAATGGTGACAATAAGCTCTTTAAAATCTTGTTCTTATTTTAAAAGAGAATCCTTTAAATTTTTACTATAAAATATAAGTTTTGCCCCTCTTTCTGCTTTTAATTGCTATCTTTTTTTCACGACCAGCAATACAAACTTTGAGCACTTCATGTAATGGGTATTGTGTTAACATTTCATCCTTTTTGACTTTGGTTTTATTTTACGTACAATTCTTAAAGTGTTCAAACTTGTTAGTATCACTACATATCCCCTCACTTTTTAAAATGCATATAACAAAATTTTTTGTATAACATCAAAAACTGCAATACATATGATAAATAGTATCCCATGGAGTGAGATTTGGAAGTGATATGATATTTGATGCTTATCTGGAACAAAATACAGACGGAGGGAGGGGGGTGGGGCCTTGGTGTGTGTCACACTTTCTGGGGGCAAGACATGATTGCAAGAGGGACTTTACCTAACAATTGCAGTCAGTGTAACCTGGCTTATTGTACCCTCAATGAATCCCCAACAATAAAAAATATATATATATATAAGGTTTGCCATAGTTTTTGACATATACGTTTTACCATAAGAAGGAAATCACATTTATTTTAAATTTTCTAAGATTCTGATTTTAAAAATAATATTAGCTAAATTTTATCAAATTTGTTTTCTCCTTCAGTTTGGAATATTTTTTCTCTTACTGATACAATTTAGTGAATATTCATGATTGGTTTTTGATCCTTCCTGTTGTATGTTTGTTTCCTATGTTATTAGTTTCAGCTCTGACTTTTAATTTACTTGCTTCTTCTGTGTGTTCGTATTCTCTTTCTAACTTCTTAAGTTCGACATGTAACTTGTTAATGTTCAGTCTGTCTTCTTTCTTCCTTTATTGTAAGCATTACTTTAAATTTTCCTCAAAGTCCTGCTTTCCCAGTAATCTCTCATGTTTGACAAATGGTGTGTCACTGCATTCAGTCCACAGGTGTTCTGATCTGAGAGGATTATCTCTAGATGTTTAGTTTACCATATTTCTGGAACTCAAGTCATCGCTGGTCCTTTTTAACATTTTTGTATTTAAGTACCAGAAGTGATTATATAATCTCCTAATTAGAAATTGTTTTAAGCTAGTTTTTAAATCAAGAAATTGTTTTAAACTAGTTTTTAAATCAAGCCTTCCTTGTTTCTCATTATACTTGCCAAAATACTGTGAAGAAAATAATTGAACAGAAGTATTGCTTTTTGGGTTTTTTTTTTTTTTTTGGCAATCTGTTCAAAAATATCACTTAAAGAGGTCAGGTCTCATCCTGTTTCTTCCTTCTACCTTTTCCCTTAGCTGAAGTGTATAATACAAAAAGAAATAAGAACAGGAGGGGAAAGGAATTTGTTCAACATCCCACAATGACGTTTTTAATGTGGTGCTAAATGTCCAGAGAACCTACTATTCTAGTTTTTCTCTGGATGTTGACATTGGATACCCATGATTTAAGTTGTCACAACATCTGGGAGGTAAAGTTATGTAGGCAGCCTAGGGACCTAGACTGATCACCTTCCCTGCTGCCCCTGCAATGAATCAGCAGCAGAATACAATGAATGGAACAGTAAAATATGCCTGTGCTGGTGAATTCTCAAGGGTTTGTTAATGGTGTGATCTTCCAATAATAGAAAAAAAAAAAAAAACCCAGTTAAAAAGTAAGTATTAAATGGCACCTTGGATTATCATTTGAGTGTGCTATAGGGAAATTAAAATTAAAAAGAATTATAAGATACACTTTCAGTCCAAAAGAGACTTAAAATTTAGTAATGAAGATTAGACTAACAGGTTAATACACATATATGAAAGAACAATAATCTACTAAATTCACTAAATTGTGTGTTTATCCTGCCAATGAAAATGTATAACATCAACTAAAAAATAAGTTCTAAGGACTAGGATTTTCGTTTTGCTAACTGTAAGATTCTACTTCCTAGCATTTAGTAGGGCCTCAATTCCTTGCTGAATGACTCTAAATGGGATTTTGAATCAAAATCAGAGTTCTCTTTTGCAATTTAATAATTGTGTGGTTTTTGAAAAATTATTTATCTAGCCTGAGTCTTATCATATGTAAAATGGGAATGATACCAGTTCCAGTCTCATTAGAAATTATCATTTTATTATTATTATTATTGTTTTGAGACAGACAGAGTTGCACTTTGTCACCCTCGATAGAGCGCCATGGCATCATAGCTCACAGCAACCTCAAACTTCTGGGCTCAAGCAATTCTCTTGTCTCAGCCTCCTGAATAGCTGGGGCTACAGATGCCTGTCACAATGCCAGGCTATTTTTAGAGATGGAGTCTCGCACTAGCTCAGGCTGGTCTTGAACTCATGAGCTCGGGCAATCCACCCACCTCCTCATTAGTAATTAGTAAATAGGATAATATATGCAAACATTAGTCCAGCACACAAATGGTAGCAAAGTCAGTAAATGGCACATATTATTCTTATTTACTATAATTTGCATATTAATATATCTTCCACTTAAAAACATAGCTTGATAGAAGTCACAATTGCACTTGAAAAAATAAAATCTTATTTATTTTAGAAATACCTTATAATTTTAATTATTAGTAGTTAAGAGGGCTTTTCCCTCAGCCTAAGGCATATGAGCAAATTTGAATAATATTGTAAGAAATAAGATACATTGCTTGAAGAAAGCCTAAGTGTTCTCATTTTACTTATAAAACTACATTATGTTATTAGCTATAATTCTTAGCAACTATATCTTTATATTCACAGAAGAATTAACCCCCTAATTTTTCAGGTCTGAGTTTGTATGACTGCAAAGAGTTAGGTCCTAGAAATGTGGATACAAGAACTAACTTAAACATTCCAGGGAATAGAAGTGACCAGTATTTCCAGTCATGTCCAATTGTGCTGGTGGCATGGAAACAGAGAGTGATGATGAGAAAAAAAAAGTCAGCACATTTTCAATTCAGATTGACACAATTTAAGAGATAGACATAAGTGACGTTTGTTCAATAATGTTCAAGTATGTCAAAGAAACTATGAAAGAAAGTTTGATATCTCTAGTCAGCTTAAAGTTGAGTACTACCCTGGGAAAATAGGTTTCAGGCAGCTGCAGATGTTCTCAGATGAAATGATGCTGTAAAAAGTTGAGGAAGGTGTTCAACTGACGGAACAGCCAGAGCATCACGTAGGCTTACCTCTTGGTCACGGATACATAGAAAGGGAGAGAGAGAGATCAATCCCTTATCTATGAACTGTTTGTTTGGAATTTGGTCATAGGTAGTGTAATGGTAGAAATGAGGTATCTATTGATGTAGTCGAGACATTAAACATTCTGAGCCTACCCTCCGTTTCTGGCTTTATCAGCCATTTACTACCATTCATACATTTTATCTATAGCCATCTAAACCTTTGATTTCCTTTTGGATGTGGCCATTCTTTTCTTTCTCTGTCCCATCTCTCAAAAGGGTCCCACCACAGAGGACATTTCTCTATTCTATTTTTGGTTGTTAACATCCTACTTGTTCATTGACATTTACCTCAAATAACACTTTCTTTCTAGCCTTTCCTTATTCTACAACCAGATACAATTTTCCCCTTACATGAAATAGTCTGAGATTCACTACGAGATTATAAGATTCCACAAGGAAAAATCTCTTCTCATTTACACTTGTATTTCCTATAGATGCAAGACTTTTCCATATACGCACTCACATTAATGCCCATAACTATTCTTCCCTTCAAATATCCATATTTTTGCCTTATAACTTGGCAATGCCTTATTGCTGTGAGCAGGACATAATTTTCCACTCCTTAGTTTGGCCAGTTGGTTTGTTGTGGCCAAAGGTAAGTTCGTAGATGTGACAGGAGCAGAGACTTGGAAATTGCTTGTGGGATTGGCATCCTTGCTCTTGTACGTCTGACATTACCATAAAAAGGTCATTCTCACAGTAGGAGGATGAGGATGAGAGACATATGGAACAGAGTGGCTTCAGTTAAGATGTTGCAGCCAAAACTTACAGAGCCCCTAGGCCATCTACAGAGATATGAGCAAGCCTAGCCAAGATCAGCTGAGCTATACTGGTAGACATGTATGAAATACATTTTTATTGTTTCAGGCTGCTGAGTTATTTGTTGTGCAGCAATTTTGTAACAATAGCCAGTACTGAATAACTGTCTTCAAATGAATTGAATTCAGACTATTTTCTAGATTTTAGGATTAAGTTTTAAAAGACTAATTAATATACATTTAAATTTAAAATGGGGGACAGTGATATGCAGGAGGCATTATTAAGTGAACATTAAAGTGAAACTAGCTGCGTGGGCAAAAGGATGTTGTATTTCTAGTGAATGTAAATTTCAGAGACGATGACCTTGAGAATGGTGAAGAGTAAGAGTGAAATAACACTTGCTTAAATGTATTTAGACCTGGTAAGTGGACCTTTCCCCAAAGCAGTAGAATGGCAAATCTAAGGATGGAAGGAGTGCCTAAGTCTCCAACTTCATCTGTATCTGGTGGATCTGCAGTTGTTCAGTATTCCTACTGAAGCAATCAGCACCAAGATAAACTCTGGATGAGAGGTCCCTTTCTTAACTATAAGCACTGGAGAAATACAAGGTGGTGTAGGGGATGATGACAGTGATGATGACAGTGATAACTAAGGTTCTCTCCAACTCTGCCTTTCTCAGATTTTATTTCACTACAGTGAATTTGAACTTTAAAATTCTGTTCTGCCTTTTTATGAGAGTCATATTAAGGTTGGGATTTTTGACACAAATACCATAGGAATAAAATAAAATGACTATAAATGTCAGACAAGAGAATAGGCCATTTCTCCTTACTCTGAAAACTGAAACTCTGTTCTCCTGTAGGTCTACCAATGACCTTATGGTTATGAGAAGTATGAACATCTCTTTTCATCCTCAACCCAGCCTTGTGAGGGAAATAAGGGTACATATTAGCATCTTTTCCACCCCATTCAACGGATGGTATAGATGCAACAGATGCATTAAGTGATTTTTAATCAAAAATGTACAGGTAGTGAGTGGTAGAGCCAGGGTGAGAATTTGGGTTGGCTGCCCTGTGGCATTTACTACCAGACCATATTGCCTCCTCAGAAATACATCTATCAGGCTTTCTCTAAAAATCTAATACAGCTCCATCCATGTAAACATGAAAGAGGTAAAGCCTCCATCTTTCTTTAAGGCTGCATAATATTCCATGGTGTACATATACCACAATGTATTAATCCATTCGTGGATCGATGGGCACTTGGGCTTTTTCCATAACTTAGCAATTATGAATTGGGCTGCAATAAACATTCTGGTACAAATATCTTTGTTATAATGTGATTTTTGGTATTCTGGGTATATACATATTCTTCTTAGTAAAGTATCTCAAGAAAGGAAGAAAAAGTATCCAATGTACTCAGCCCTGCTATGAAGCTAATTTATGGCATTCACATGAAAGCTATAACCCAGTTATAACCTAAGAATAGGGTAAAGGGGCAGAGGGAAGAAAGGGAGGGGGAAGGATGGGCGGTGGATTACACCTGCAGTGCATCTTACAAGGGTACATGTGAAACTTAGTAAATGTAGAATATAAATATCTTAACACGGTCTGTGAAACTAGTGTATGATGCCCCATGATCATACCAATGTACATAGCTATGATTTAATAAAAAATAAATAAATAATAAATAAATAAATATCTTAACACAATAACTAAGAAAATGCCAGGAAGGTTATGTTAACCAGTGTGATGAAAATGTGTCAAACGGTCTATAAAACCAGTGTATGGTGCCCCACGATCACATTAATGTACACAGCTATGATTTAACAATAAAAAAAAAGAAACAAAATAAATAAAATGAAAAATAAAAAAAACAAAAAACAAAAATCTAACACAAACTGAAGAAAAGCTCCTGCTCACTACATTTACCATAACTTTCATGCAAGCCATTTTAGATGGCTCCTGTGCCAAAAGTCAGGATGCACAGACTTGGCCCATGTGTGAGATGTAAGTGGTGAAAGGCATTGACTGCTGAGCTCAGGTGCCTCTGGGTTGTGAGGTTGCATCTCCTGGACAGAAATGGAGGCAGAATGAAGTGTGCATCTAAATTAGTGTCACTTGTTATTGATTTACTGATGGCTTCTAAAAATGTCACATTTGAACTGTCAGTGAATTTGCCGACTGTTGGCACGAGTGATGAAAGCAAGTGTGAACCATAATTGATTAGACCTCATTTGCTTATCCATATTATGCTAATTAGATCTGCAGTCTTTCCCTTTGTACCGTCACCCAGTGACAGAGTAAATCAGGGTGATTGGGATGCAGATAGGATTAAAAGAAAGAACATAAGATTGAACAGACCCTCAACAAATCAGATAGAAAGTTTATTTCTTCAATAGACTTCTCTTTATAAAGAAATCTCTACATGATTCCCTTTTGGGGTCTTTTTTCTGCCTAGGGTTTTATGACAATTAATTATAGTTTTATCACCCTGGAAGTTGAATTCTCTTCATAGAACCCCATCCTCTGGCTACTGATGGTGGTGTGGAGTAGAGTCAGAGTGAAGAGTTCTTTGATTAAAAAAAAAAAAAAATGGGACCAGGGATACAGGTGCCCTTGGGAAAGTTGCTGACAGAACAGAAGAGACTGATTTTATTCTCTCTGACCTCTCATCTTTCTCTAAAAAGTGAAGATTTTCTCCCAATTCTGAAGATGTTAGCTGAACTCCAAAGGCTGAGTTATACTGCAGCATGGAAATTTTAAATTAACTTTTTGGTGCCAATGTTTATGTAATTTTACTAAAAAAAGCTTCACTAAGGCACATAGACTTTAGCCAGGTTAGGGGAATCTGTTAATCACCAAACATTTCTTGAGTACCCACTAAGTCAGCTGGTTCTCAACCTGTGGGTCACGACCCACAGGAATTGAATTAAAGAACCTCGTCATTAGGAAGGTTGAGAACCACTATACTAAGGGCTAAGTACCCGAACATCTCAAATGATGGTCTTTGGGTCATCTATATAAACAATTCTCTGAAGTGTCTGTTAAAAATATATATTTTTAAACCTTACCCGATCATCTTCTGAATCAATTTCTGGTATTGGCATTAGAGGATCCACATTTTTACCAAGTTCTCCAGTGGGTTCTTATTCATATTAACATGGAAGAACTGCTGTACTAACATAATTCTTTGACATAAAGGAATTGTAAGATGGACTTCTGGCTAAAATTAACTTAAAATCTAGCTGAGATAATAACAACAAAATTAGCAAACAACACTATTTTATCATCATAAAATCTCAAGGAAGGGATACTAGAAAGCAACTAGTCTAGTGTTTCTCAAAGAAGTTTTACAAATTAAATCCTACAAGGAACCCAATAAACAAACTGTTCTCGTTAAATCACGTAGAGGACCTGAAGCCCTGCCGACTTGATCACTCTCTTCCCGTGGTAACTGCCAGAAACCTAAAGGACCTTATGTTTACCCTGGAGGACATCTGGAAAAACAGTAAATATGAAGAACAAATCTAAGCATCAGTAAGCACTGCTCAAATTCATTAGCAATCATGGAAATGCAAATTAAAAATAACAACTTTGTACCCTTCACATCGGAGAAAATGTAAATGAGTTGGCTAGCTTGCAAGGTACAGAGGACTCTTAAATACTGCGGGTGGAAATATAAATTATTACATCAGCTTTGGAAAATTCTGACAATATGTATTAAAAGTAAAAATATGCTTACTCTTTGATGCAGAAGCCCTACATCTGGGAATTCATCTTACAGAAATAAAGGCACTAAAATATATAAGAGTGTTTATTACACAGTGTTTTCAGTTTCTAAAAAGTAGAAAGAAATACATGCTTCTAAACAGGAAAAAGAAATTTTAGTGTATCCATACAATGACATGCATGTAGTCGTCCAACAGATTAAGGTAGACATATTTCACATAGCTTGAATGTATCACAAAGCATTTTTAAGCAGACCAGGTCAATTTTCAAACCTAGACTTTTTACTATTATGCAAATCCTTCATATAGGTATACTTTATTGTGTATGTATATTATTTTGTGGGCCTAATAAAAGTTAGAAGCATTAATGTTTATTTTAGGAGATGGAGCAGGGAGATAAAGAAAATTAAGGCAAAAGACAAGAAGCTGTTTAAAAAATAGGGTCTCCATAAACACGTGACATGCTCCTATTTATGTAAAGTGTGTGTCTCTCATGAACATGAGCAAAGAGTTACATGGAACGTTATCACCAAAATAATTAATGGCAGGATTTCACTTAAGTTTTACTTCTTTCATATTGCTTTATGTTTGATTTTCTTTTCCAAATATGGTGAAGAACAAAATCAAAATCCACGACTTGGATCAAGCACATCATTTTAGAAATAAGGAATCTAGAGGTTTGAAGAATATGGTCTACCTCTGGTCAAACAGTAAGTGAATGACAAAGAAGGATTAGAATTTCATCCCTCACAGCTGCTCCTGATCAGCACTATTTGTTGATGCAGTGAGAACTGACTCTTTCCCTACATTAAGATCCTAGAGGCAAACACCACATTTCTCATCTTCTAGTCTCTTGTTAGAAAATGAATGAATCTAATAATAGAATCAAATAACTCATAAACTTGTTTTCAAAAGGTACACTTAAAGAAAAGGTTAAATATTATATATTGAGTTTATGTGTATTTGTATGGATATCCATTCATAAAACTTTTTCATGGTTTAAGAATGAAATAGTGGAACTTATTGTATTGGCTCAATTGTTAGCCAACAACGTTACCAAGAATTCAAGATACCGTGAGACCTGAGATATCAAGACCTGAGATGATCTTGGTATTAACAAACCACTCAGGTACAAGGAAAGATACCTAGAAATTTTGAGCCTGACTTAATACCCGATTTTTCTATGAAGTTATAAATTCTAAATAGTTTTCTTATATTGCTTTGTAAGGTTATAGTAACAAATCTATAAGATGTATTTTGTTTGCTCTGAACATTTTATAATGAAAACAGTGTTTTTCACCCTAGGATAAATTCTACAGAATAATATTCGAAGAAGTTGCTCAAAACTAGGCTGTCAATTATATTCTTGTTTTTATCACTCTTTATTGTTTTTTTTTTGTCACTGTTATTAACATAAAAAGTAATCAGATGGTTAAAAATGGGGCAGTTTAACGATTGTGATTATTATTAGTATAGTGAGAGCACACAGCACAGTCAGGATGCAAACCCTGAGCAAGTAGATCCATCCTCCGTGTTTTTCTACTATATGATAACCCTGGTAACTATCAATGTCTATTGGTTTAATAGACAGAAAATCGGATCAACTATATGGTGACTTGCTTGGTGATTCTAATCCATGTGGTGTTTGTGTGGGTTCTCAAGTCACATATCCTGTTAGGCTCGATTTTTTTTTTTTTGTCACCCTTGGTAGAGTGCTGTGGTATCATAGCTCACAGCAACCTCAAACTCTTGATCTCAAGTGATCCTCTTGCATCAGCCTCCCAAGTAGTTGAGACTACAGGTCCGCCACATCCCCAGCTATTTTTAGAGACAAGGTCTCGCTCTGGCTCAGGCTTGTCTTGAACTCATAAGCTAAGGCAATCCATCTGCCTTGGCCTCCCAGAGTACTAGAATTACAGGCATGAGCCATGTCAGGCTTAATTTTGTGTCTGGGTCATGGGATGCCCAGATACCTGGATTACCATCTCTGGGTGTCTGTTAGACTGTTTGTAGATGAAATTGGCATGTGAATAGGTGGACTTGGTAAAGCAGATTGGCCTCCCCAATGTGAGTGGGCATCATCCTGTCCCTGGAGGGCCTCAATAGACCACAAGGTAGAGGAAGGAAGAATTCACTCCTTTTTGTGCCTGATTATTAAGCTAAGACATTGATTTTCTCCAGCTCTCAAAGGACTAGGATATGGGCCACTGACTCCTCTGATTCTCACGCCTTTGGATACAGCTTGAATTATACCACCATATCTCTTAAGTCTCCAGCTGTCAGACAATAGGGAATTTTTCAGCTTCCATAATTGTGTGAGTCACATCCTCATAGAAAAACCTTTCTGCATACATATCCTGTTGATCTGTTCTTTTGGAACACTCTGACTAATATATATCCTCTGATAGACTATTTCTTAGCATTAATTAACCTTTGATGACTTAATTATCCATGTCTCAGTTTCCTCATTTATATAATGGGGATAATATGATGTAAGCTCATGGAGTTAGTGTGAGGATAGAACGAGATAATGATTATAAGGTGTTTTGAATGGTATCTGGCACATATTAAGTGATTAATAAATGTTAACTATTATTAAACACACAACTTAGATGTTACCCATACATGTGGCTGATGAGTTTCCTCTTGAACAAATTCCATGCTGTCAATTAACAATAGGAATAACAATGCCACCCCCATAATAGCATTAAGAAATGTTACCTATCACAGGTAAAATAGAGCAAAGCTTTGTTGCTTGCAGAACATAGTCTTGCCTTGAACTCATGATCTATGAACAGGGCCCTCTCGCTCACTTGGCCCGTAGGTGATTTAGAAACCGGCACTGCTTGCCCTATTGTGGCAAACTGATTGTGTTGGAATAGGATGCATTATTAGCAGTTACCAGAAAGATGACATAATAAATATATAAATCTATAATTTCTAGAATGTGGATTTCCTGAGCTCAGGAGTTCATTGCTCCTGAGATGTCACCCTATTTGTGGAGGCTCTGCCTATCAGTATGGCTTGGGAAAGCACTAGCTTTTATAGATTGTGAAATAATCCTTAGAACCATGATATTATGTAAAGTAAGTCTTGGTACAGTATAATGTAAACTTACTTTGCCCAACAAGATTTTATAACAGGACATATGTTGGGAAAACAAGAAGAACACCCTAGTTAATAGTATTTTTACTTAATCATGAAAAAATATTGGAATTATATTATTCAGCACTTAGTTTGTCAAGTATAATAAAATAGAGGGTAAAAAGATATCCTAATTCAAAAGGATGCTATTATGCTCACTGGACATATTCCCTCTAGTAATTATTATTTAAAGATAATACTGACTACTCACAATTTTAAAACTTTGTGAAAAATTTGTCCATACCAAAAGTTAATGCTTACAACCTGATAAAACTGGGCAGCCTACAAATACTTTTTAAAGTGACTATTCCTGTCTCTGTTTCTGGTCTAAGCAGGTATCACATGGTCTAGCTGTAGATGCTTGTTCACAGAATCAGCCCTGCGTGGCCCACTCATCACCTGATCCAACACCTCACTGGTTCTGCTTTCAAATCTCAAAGCCACTGATATTCCTGTTTACTCTTTATTTCAGTTCTGTTTTTGCCTTATGTTTTGAATTTGGTATCTACTCTTGCCTTTCCATGAGAAAGATCTTTGCTCTTCTTTTTTTTTTTTTTTTTGAGACAGAGTCTCAATTTATCACCTCAAACTCTTGAGCTCAAGAGATCTTTTTACCTCAGCCTCTCGAGTTGCTGGGACTAGAGGCACCTGCCACAACACCCAGCTCTTGTTTTATATATGTATTTTTTAATTTTTTAAGAGATAGGCTCTCATTCTTGCTCAGGCTGGTCTTGAACTCCTGAGCTCAGGCAATCCACCCACCTTGCCTTCCGGAGTGCTAGGATTATAGGTGAGAGTCACTGTGCCTGGTCTTTACCTCCTCTTGCCCAACCTGACTTTCTTTTCAGAATCACTACCTGGGGGCCACTTATGTAATCACCTCCTTTCTCAAATTGAGCCTCCAAGGATCTTTCTAGCTCATCTCTCTTCTGTTAGATTTTAAGTTACTTGAGGACAGGTATTGTTTCACATTCAAATAATGTCTCCAAAGCTTATCATGTTCAACAAATAAGAATTTCTTGGATATTGTTGTATGAAATTAGGATGACTTAGGAGGTTCTAGCAATATTCCAAAAAAAAGAAGTGTAAAATATGAAATAGCTCAGTGTCTATACTGCAGGAAATAGGTGACAAATGCAAAAAGCAATAGAGAATTGGGTAACAAATTGTATGTTTCAGTCCAAATGACTCAGAATGTGCCTGGGAAGGTAGAAATGAGTTGGAGAGATGTTGAAGAGGATGGGATGGTTCTAAACCTCACTAGTAGACATAAACTCTCTACTTACAGAAGCCATGTACCTTAAGTATACTGAGGTCTGAAAATTAAGTTCAAAAACTCATCCTAGAAAACATGCTACTTACTTCATTGTTGAATATCATTACTATCACCTTAAAATTACTCCCTTTGGGAAGATATGCACTGATACCTAGGTGTCTAGTCCACTCTTCGAGGCCATTCTGAAACTCTTTTTCTGGAATGACCATCAGAGCTGTCATCATATTATTCTTGATATCCTGAATATCATCAAAATGTCTTTCAATATTTCCTTTGGCTTCAGGTAATGAAAAAAGTCATTGGGGGCCAGGTCAGGTTAGTAGAGAGGATGTTCCAATATAGTTCTTCCTTTACTAGTTAAAAACTACTTCACAGAAGTGCCTTGTGAGCTGGTGCATTTTTATAATGTAAGAGCTACACCTTCATCATGCCAAGATTTTCCACTAAGATTTTCCTGTTTCTCTATTGATTTTCTATGCATCTCATCATAGTCAGCTGATGATTTTGATGCATGATTTGATGTTTTTGCAATGTTTAATCAGTTCTTCTTGTTACTGGCTGACCTAACCTCTCTTCATCAGTGATGTTTTCTGTCCCCTCAGAAAAAAATGTTTAACCCATGTGTAGATGGCAATTTTCTTTTTGGCATTATTCCTGTAAACTTGGACTCACATGTCCCTGACTTCACTTTCACTCTTGCCAAGTTTAACATTAAATGTAATGTCTGTTGTTCTAATTCAAGCTCCAACATTCTTGTGATGGCACAAAAAAACATGCAACAACAATGATGAATGCCATTCAACAAGACACCACCACATGTCCATATGAACACAATTGTGAGACACTGATATACCAAGGTTATGAAATGCTACCAGATTGTATGTACAGTGCTGCCAATGTAAGCACATGGTGGTAAGTTTATGAACTTAATTGTTAAGACCTCCTATACTGCACAAAAGAGAATGAAATCTTGGCATTCTTCATGGCATCAGAAAATTCAGAAGACAAGTCAGCAGCAAAACTTGTTGGGATGTGGACACATGGTTTAGTACATTAGCTTCTGTTAGCTGCTCTGAGCTCCCATAAGACTTTCAAAAGCACCCAAAGCAAGTTTCTGTCCTTAGAGCAGGGTGGAATCAATGGAGATGATCCTATCACATTATGGAAATGAAGGAGTCTGCTTAATGTATGGGGTGTCCTCACAATTTACTCATCTTAACTAGAGCAACATCAAGCATTATTTTTCAATCGCTTTTATTAAATGTGCTAGGTCTGACTCAGCAAACTGCAGGTCCTTGCTGGCCTCTCGGCCTGACTGATGAGGATAACTTCATTTGTTAAGTTGATAGGCACAACAGACTATGTCTCCACCCCAACCCCCATTTATTTTCAATCTTATCTAGTCACTTCAAGTACATGGTATAAATCTGGTTAGTTAAGGAACAAATTGAAGAAGGTGGTGATTTTAAAGGGCTCTGAAAATAAAAGCATTGTAAAGTCTATTTTTCCTACTTTTGTCCTTATTTCTTTCCTTATAAAAGATAGCATAAATTATTTGGTATAGGGGAAGGAAGCAGTTATATTGAATAGAACAAACTCAAGGTTTGAAGTTAAGTGGTCTGTGTTTAGGTCTCAGTTCCAACATAAGGTATTATGTAAAAATCATCTATATAACCATCTATATATATTTGGTAGTACATAATCAAGCTATTTTTATAGTTTTTTTTTTTTAGTTTTAAACTATCTAAAGAAAAATACTACTGATTTTTTAATCTTCTAGGATTTTTAAAAGTTATGATTGATCAATTTAAAAATTTATATTTCACAGTAATTTGAATCCTATCTCCTTCTCTCTTCAGTTTCCTGGGATCAGCCAGGTTTGGGCTTAAGGGGCCTGTAATAGGGTGGGAATTCCATCTGCTCTGTGACTTCTTTGCCTTCATCCTCACTTAGGAGTGTGGCGTGGTTCTGGTAAATCTTGCTCTTCATGTGCAAGACTAAACTTCTCTGATATAAGGACCTAGAGAGGCAATAGTGTAGGGAGGGCAGACATCATTTTTATCGAACCTCTCAGCTGGTTGTCACTGATTTGCTGGCTGATGTCACCAAGTTTGGAGTTCCTGTGTAGTTGGCATCCTGATGATGGGAGTACAAGGTCATCTGTGAGCTCTTAGGCAGGGCCCATGGAGGAAGGGAAATCTCCTGCATATTTCCTTTGAAGTGAAGGAATTGTCTTTGGCCTTGTTTATGTCAACACCTCAATTCTTTTTAATTAAAATTAATTAATTAATATATTTATTTGGTTGCCCCACTCTCACTGTGTTGCCCCAGGCTAGCTCACAATGACCCAAAACTCCTGGGCTCAAGCCATCCTCCTGCCTCAGCCTCCAAGTAGCTGGAACTACAGGCACCCATCATGATGCTCAGATAATTTTTCTGTTTTCAGTAGAGACAGGGTATCACTCTTGTTCAGGCTGGTCTCCAACTCCTGACCTCAAATTATCCTCCCACCTTAGCCTCCTAGGGTGCTAGGATTACAGGTGTGAGTCACTGAACTTAGCCAAAACATCATTAAACACAATAATATACTTCACAGCTTCTGGACTCCCTCTCCACTGGTGATAACCCTGCTGAAGTAGGGAACTAGCAAGAGAACGTGGGCAGGATTCTTTCTCTGGGGTTATTTGGTCCAGGGGAAAGTGACAGAGGGCTACTGCCTGGTACCTGCTCTATTATTATTATTATTATTTTAAATTAAATCATAGCTGTGTACATTAATGCAATCATGGGGTACCATGCCCTGCTTTTATATATAATTTGAAATATTTTCATCAAACTGGTTAAAATAGCCTTCCTAGAATTTTGTTAGTTATTGTGTTAGGACATTTATATTCTACATTTAGTAAGTTTCACATGTACCCTTGTAAGATGCACGGTAGGTGTGGTCCCACCCTCCTTCCACCTGTCCTCCCCCTCCCCTCCCCTCCCTTTCTGCTTTCCCCATATTCTTAGGTTATAATTGGATTATAGCTTTCATATGAAAGCTATAAAGGTGCCTGCTCTTTTTGATTGCCTTTTCCCCTGTTCAAGTAGGGGCAAATCACACATAATGAGCCCATCAACTAAGCAGAATGTCACCAAGACATGGAGCTGATCCTTACATGGAACTTGCTTCACTTGGCTTTTGGCAGGGGAAAGAACCTCTTCCTTCCCCTCCTCAAGCAAAGGGCAGAAAGGAACTACTTACCTTCTCACCAGGCTGACAACTTTTGACTGAGTTGACTGTTAACTCTTGAAAGCCCTGAGAGTGGTATTTATCTCATTTTGGGGGAGATTTCTTCAGAATACGGCTTATTTAGCATCTTTTTGCCCCATGGTTGGGCTCTCATTCACAAATTTCAGAGCAGCAGAAAAGGTACATAATGTTCTTTTACATTTAACCTCCATAAGCACAGGAAACATCTCTTTAAATCTCTGGGGAAAAGTTCCTTTGAGTGCTAAGGAGAACTATAAACAGTTGTGTAATCAAATGTTATTACCACTTTTGGGACCACCTTCCTGGGTATCACTTTGGGGCAGATGCAAGTTATCTTTTAGATAGGCACAACTCTCTGCCATGGTTCGCTCATCCTCCTGGCACCTGAGCTGGACCCTGGCCTTTAAGGACTGCCTCATCGGTCAGAATTCTAACTCTGTCACTGCTTTTCTTTTTAGCTCATTTCCCATTGTATACAATTATACCCTTTCTTCATAAAGACTTCATTAGGATTTACTAGTTTTAGGAAGGTCATTGGTGTTCATGGCAGGTACAAGATCAAGAAAAGTTATTAGTCTATTTGTGAGTTTATTGGTTTTTCATACTATAATGCTAAGACTAAAGATGCTCTATAACATTTGAAATACTAGAGATCTAAGATCATATGCAGAAAGAAGACCATGTATTCTTATAAAGTTAATTATTGGTGATTAAAGAGAGCAAAAAGGCAATAATAAAGTCAGTGTCAAATCACAGGTTCTAATTTATTTTTACCCTGGGAATTCTAAGAATCTATGTTCTTACTGAGTGTTAAAGGTGTATGGCCCAGGTTAAGCCAATTCTTATCTTCATAGGAGAACTCCTTTCCTTGAGATGAGAATACAGTCATTACCAATGCTAGTTTTAATTCAACTCTGAATAGCTTGAGTTCATACAGCATAGTCAGACAGGATAGTTAAGGAACCATCAAAACACAAAGGTTATATACTTTCCTTTTCCTTTCTCACACATAAGAATAATTTTTCTTGAAGTCAGAGTCCAGAGCTGGGAACAAGCATAAGCTAAGCTGAATTCATAAGAGGTGGATGTTTTTACTTTGCTGTTGGTTGCTGTGTTGAGCTCCCTGGTGTTTGTGTATTGACCTGATTTTCATTTCCTTGCCAGTGCTCTTCCACATCTGCTTTACAATTGCACTTTTTGTTTCCAGTAGTCAATGAGCCCAAGGAGGGAGGCTTTGTCCCATTCCAGGGCAAAGAAGACATCTCTATTGTCACCCTAGGTCTATGGAGCCTCCTCCCACATCAGTGGTTTCTCTGGGAGTTGCCTATGGAGAAAGCAAATAAAAACAAGTGTCACTTCTTATTGTCTCCCACCTGTGAGGTTTTGTTTGTGATATGGGGAAAAGGCAGAATGAGGGGATAGAGAATTTATGAGAATAAATACAGGTGTAATAGCTGGACAATCCCGAACTGTGAAAGGGGTCCTGCTCTGAGGCATTCTGAAAAATCTGGTGGAAGTTGCTGTGCAGACAGAGGTCTGAGGATGAACACAGATGACACATTTCAGGATGAGAGCTACTGTAAATAAAATGTGGTGAAAACAAAGCACAGAACCATAGCGTTTGAATTTCAGATAATACTGCTTCTTCCTGGGTGGAGTATTTCCTCCCCTTTTCAAAGTGGAAATAGTTTTTTTTTTTTTTGCTTAAAGATTATAAAAGTAATGCACAGCCATTGTAAAAATATTAGAAAATACAGAAAAAAAGCAGAAAGAAGAAAAATGGAAAACATAATCCTACCGTCTTGATTTCTTTTATGCTGCTATAAAAGAATACCATAGACTGGGTAATCTATAATGATCAGACATTTATTGGCTCATGATTCTGAACTGGACAGTCCAAGTTTGAGGGGCCAGCACCTGGCAAGGTCCCTACTGATGTGTCATAACGTGGCAGAAGGCATTACATGACAAAAATCAAGAGAGAGAGAGAATAAGAGGGGGAGGAACTCATGCTCTAATGAGGAACCCACTCTGGTGGTAACAGCATTAACCTATTCAAGAGGGCATAGCTCTCATGGTCTAATCACCCCTTCTGAGGCCCCAACTCCAAGCACAAGTGCATTAAGTTTCCAACATACACTTTTTTTTTTTTTTTTTTTAATAGAGTCACACTTTGTCACTGTAGAGTGCTGTGGGATCATACCTCACATCAACCTCAGTATCTTATGCTTCCCAAGTAGCGGGATTATAAGTGCCCACCATCATATCTGGCTAGTTTTTCTATTTTTAGTAGTGACAGGGTCTCTGTGTTTCTCAGGGTGGTCTCAAACTCCTGAACTCAAGCAATCCACCTGCTTCCACCTCCCAGAGTGCTAGGATTACAGGTGTGAGCCACTACGCCTGGCCCCAACATGTGCTTTTTGAGGGACACATTCAGGCCATAGTCCTTATCATTCATGTTTTAAAAATTAGCTACTTTTTCATTTGAATTTATTCTTTTGAATTGTCATCTTAGATGTGCATCAGCTCTCTCCAAATGGAAAATACTTGACATGGAGGGCCAGGACCATGACACTTTTAAAAATAGATTTGTTAATAGTCATAGCAAACTTTCTCAAGCATTTGCTACTTGACGGGGCTTATTTTGGGAATCCAACACATGTAAGACCATTTAAATTCTGACAACACCACTATCAGTGAGCATTAATATCCTGTGTGTTTATAGATAATCAAACTGAGACCCAAAATAGTCAAATAAATTTGTTACACTGTGTCTCACAGTTCTTAAGTGATGAGAGTGGGAATTCACACATCCTGGCTTTGGAGCCTGTGAGCTTAACCATTACACTCTACTGCCTTCTGTGTTGAGGCTGCAATAAAAATCATTAATCATGATCTGATTCCATAAATATATGAAGGCAGATGGACAGGGATCAAGAACTGAGTCTTATTTTATTGTCCCCATAGGACTATGTAGACCACAGAAGTCTTTTTTTTTTTTTTTTAATTAAATCATAGCTGTGTACATTACTGTAATCATGGGGTACCATGCACTGGTTTTATATACAGTTTGAAATATTTTCATCACACTGGTTAACATAGCCTTCCTGGCATTTTCTTAGTTATTGTGTTAAGACATTTATATTCTACATTTAGTAAGTTTCACATGTACCCGTGTAAGATGCATGGTAGGTGTGGTCTCACCAATTACCCTCCCTCCACCCATCCTCCCCCTTCCTATTCTCTCCCTTCCCCTTTCCCCATATTCTTAGGCTATAATTGGGTTATAGCTTTCATACGACCACAGAAGACTTAATTTATGTTTATGTTATGTTGGACTAAGGTTTAGTCCAATTCTTTCTCTTCTCCAGGTTGAAAGACTACTCCATTAACAGTAAAGGTGTGATTTA
>CAUYPK010005365.1:0-74384 GCA_963574355.1 Loris lydekkerianus | reverse complement strand
TCCCTTTTCCCCCTATTCTTAGATTGTAACTGGGTAATAGCCTTCATGTGAAGGTCCTAAATTAGTTTCATAGTAGGGGTGAGTACATTGGGTACTTTTTCTTCCATTCTTGAGAGACTTCTCCATTCTTGAGAAGAATATGTTCCAGCTCCATCCATGTAAACATGAAAGAGTTAAAGTCTGCAACTTTCTTTAAGGCTGCATAATATTCCACAGTGTACATATACCACAATTTATTGATCCATTCGTGGATAGATGGGGATTTGGGCTTTTTCCATGATTTAGCAATTGTGAATAGGGCTGCAATAAACATTCTGGTACAAATATCTTTATTATGATTTGATTTTTGGTCTTCTGGTTATATGCCCAGTAGAGGAATTACAGGATTAAATGGCAGGTCTAGTTTTAGATCTCTAAGTGTTCTCCATATATCTTTCCAAAAGGAATGTATTAATTTGCATTCCCATAGCAGGCACAACATTCTTAAAGAGGGGCAGTTGGGCTGTTACATGTATAAGAAAATAGCCCTCACCTTGTTAAAATGGAATCTGGGACTCCAAAGCTTAGCCCTTGAAAGTGAATCTCCCTGGTGCGGGTGTGATAGAGGAGAGGGAATGGCTAGCTCAATGACCTGATTTGTTCACTGAATTTCACTTTCCTCTTGGGTTCCTTGGTTGGCTTCCTGTTCATGTGATCACACTGATGTCAGGTGTGTTTGTTGCTTCCCTCTTAAACTCTCTGGCTCAAGCACCAGTTAGTTGAAAATTACCAATAAATTTTTCGCTGGGGAACAATAGGGATATACCACAAGATCCAAGAAATGGGATGAGTCTGACTTACAGAGCACATATGCTGCCAGAGCCAGCTTTTACTTACAGGCTCTCAGATTCTGTCCATCCCATATTAAGTCCAAGGATCTAACCTCTTTTCTCCCTTAACCCCTTGTCTTTCCACCTCCACACCATGTTCTTTCCATGACTGAGGATGGGTCCCAGACACTGACTATTGTGGTGCTTTACTCAAATCCTCCCTCCAGAGTTGAAGCCCTAATATCCCAGCTGCTGGGGCTATTCCTTGCAAGAAGTTGCCATCTAATATCCCCTCCAGGCATCACCCTTGGCTGAGGGGCACTGCCTCACCCAAAGTTATGTTCTTTCCCTAAGGTAGTCTTCGCATCTTGATTTAGAAGTGGAGGTAGAGTTAATATAAAGGTTTGTCCCTTCCCCTTGATTCTGGATAATTCAGAAGGGTCATCTCAACCCCAGTGTGGCCCTAAGGAATTAGCTGAGGCCTGTGGTTCAACTGCATTATAGCTCAACTTCTGCCCAGTCTGACTTCCTTTACTCCACGATTAGTGGTGTTCCTGAGAGCACTCCCTGATGAAAGGAACTCCTGTACAATCGCTGTATCTAAGTCTGTTTCCAGGGGAGCTTGACCTAAGACACATATACACATACATGCTTTTTTCTTCAAATAATGAATGGTACTCACACTTCAGCTATGAACCAGTTTATAATTTATTTATTTATTAGATTGGGAAATGGAGACTTGGAAAGATTGCTAAAACCATGGATCTAGTGAACAGCAGCACCAGGTATCTTGAACCAAATCCCATGTTCTTATTTACCCTGACATATTACTTGCATGATTTTATCAAAAACTTGTGATTCTTTTCTAAACTTGGAAAATAATTAAGTAGATATACAATCCACCAGCCAGATTTGATGGATGTTACTATTTTGCCATCCTCATCCAGAATCCTTTTTTAAAGAAATAAAACATTGCAAATTCAGCTAAATCCTTCTCCCCAATAGTTTCCCCTACCATTCTTTACTATTTGTTTTTTTAAAAAAGGACTTATGAATCAGATAATAAATATATGTATAAATAAATTAAAATTATATTCTTAGTGATGAAGAATTTATTGCTGAGTTGGCCTACTAACTGTTGGAAGCCAAAACTGTAGCCATGTTTTAAAATGAAATAAATGTACCTATATACTCGAGTGTAAGTCGAGTTTTACCTGAACTTGGCACAAATTTTGTGCAGAAAAAACTCGGCTTATACTTGAGTATATATGGTATTTCCCTATATAATGTAAATTTTGGTACATTCAGCGTAACTCAAGAGTGTTTTGCCAGATACTTTTCTTTTACTCTCAAGTTTCAGAACCACATTTAATTTGAGGGCAGTCAATTCCCATATGTTTCTAATTAATAGATACTTTACTACTCATCACAATGTTGCTTTGTATAGGCAATTGACATCTGAAAAAGCTTTTTCAGCTTTTATCCTTAAGTTGAAGAGGCAGAACTTGTCAGCAAGAAATAAACTTGAATACTTTACTTGAATTGTGAGCTTAAATGTTACAGAATGCCAATTCATTTTGCACTTGGGAAAACACCTTGTACTAATTGCTGATGCACATCTTCCTTTTGTGTTTCTCCTTGGTTTTTTCTTCCTCTGTTAGGAATTTGAACATGGGATAGAGCTTAGGGTGTTAGTGGCTTTAGACTAAGGCAGTATATTGTTGCTTTTGACTGCAATGATATGATAATCACCTAAGGCGTCAAGAATTTCAGGATGAAAGGCCATTTATGCTGAGAAAGGTAGGTAGGGTTTGATGGTATCAGGCACAAAATGAATTAGCATTTGTGTCTAGATCTCATGTGACCAGATCAGGAACTCACAAAAGTCAAGGGGCTGTGCAATCTAGACCATGTACTGGAATAGGATCAGCAAAAATAATGTCCTGCAATAACATCTCCTGTCCATCACCCCTGAAGTGCTGATGTTATCCATCTCACCCAGGGCTGGGACAGCGAAGCTATAGACGGCAATAGGATTCTGGAGAGTCTTGTGGAGTAGACATCTGCAAAATAACGAAGTAGAAGCAATACTTTGGTGATGTATAGAAGTAGAGTTTCCAATCATTGCTGCCGATACACCGTCAGCACCAGTAATACTACCCACATCAGTAATTAAGGGTTTGAATTTTATAGTGTGTGATTTAACAATAGCCAGGACATGTGATTCAAGGGACAGTATTTGACTGAGATGTTTGTGGGATTGAGGTTTGGTGGTGGCACTTAAAATGCATAACCCTAGATTCAATTATTTATTTAACAAATACTTGTGATTCCTATTGTGGGTCAGGCAACTAAAAGTCCCTGATCATATGGAACGTTAAGTGATGAAGCAATTACAAGGTAGTGAGGTGAGGGAAAGCTGCTATGGGTATCCATCAGACAGTCATCAAACTTAGCCTTAGGGGTTGGGGGAAGGTGTATTCCCATAGGGGGGACTTTGCAGGCAGAGTGTCAGAGAATGAGAAGTGATCTAGGAGAAGAAAATAGGAATACAAATGAGAAAAGACATTCCAAGGAGACAGTGAAGCAAGGATTAAAGAAGGGCCTATTTGGAAGATTTCAAGTACCGCACGTTACTGTTGTACTCAGATGAAACTTTTATTTATTTATTTATTTATTTTTGAGACAGAGTCTCACTGTGTCACCTTCAGTAGAGTGCTGTGATGTCACAGCTCACAGCAACCTCAAACTCTTGGGTTCAAGCGATTATCTTGCCTCAGCCCCCTGAGTAGCTGGGACTACAGGTGCCCGCCACAACCCCGGGACTATTTTTTTGTTGCAGTTGTCATTATTGTTTAACTGGCCTGGGCCAGGTTCAAACCCGTCTGCCTCGGTGCATGTGGCCGGTGCCCTAACCACTGAGCTATGGGTGCCGAACCTGAAACTTATTTTTAAAAGGAGACTGTAAATAAAATAGCAGGAAGGAGATAACCTAAATACCAGGAGTTTAGAGCAAAAAAAAAAGTTAGATTTATCAGTACAGTAGAACCTCTGTAAATTGACCACCTAAGGGACTGTAACAAACTGGTCAGCATACAAAGGTGGTCACCATAAGGAACTAGGCCTACTGTACAGATATATACATGTAGTATATCTCGTCTATGAAAATTAGGTCAGCTTAAGAAGGTGGTTAGCTATGGAGGTTCTGCTGTAATTTATAAAAGCCACGAGCAAAATCCCTTGCTACAGTTATGCATATGCTATTAAAGCTCCCCATAACAATTACAGGTCTACTCCACAGAATGCCTCCTGGTTATTACAGGATGAGTATCCCTTATCCGAAATGCTTGGGATTAGAAGTGTATTGGATTTTGGATTTTTTTCAGATGTCAAAACATTTGCTTTACACTTACCAGTTGAGCATCCAAAGCCTGAAGTGCTCCAATGAGCATTTCCTTTGAGTATCAAGTCAGTGTTCAAAATGATTTTGGAGTCCTTTGGATTTCATGTTTTTTGGAATATATTCAACCAGTATTTTCCTGGTAGAACACTTTCTGCTTTTTAATACCTAACTTCACAGAACACATGTATTTTTTTTTTAGCCATCATGTCCAGTGGTAACATTTCTTTCCTAGCCAACCTAATACAACCTTACTAGCAAAAGGACATAGAAGAAAAATTGTGAGATGTATTCCAAATTCCCATGGCATGGCAGTGCTCAGCTTTGGCTGGATGTTGGAATCATTTAACATGGTGGATGTCTGTGACCCCACCAAGAGATTCTGGGTCATTTTGTCCTTGGGTATGGCCTAAGTATAGGGATTGTTGAATTTAATGTGCAGCGAAAGTCGAATATCAAAATATTGGTAGAACGTCAATCACATGCCAAAGTTTAGATACATCCATCAGGGTATCAAGCAAAGAGATGTGTTTGCTTTCTGTTATCTGTACCTAGAGGGATATCAGTATTACTTCAATTAAAGGTATTCTATTTTAATAACTATATGGATTGCTAATCATAAAGCAATGACGTAAGCATGGTGTATCCTAACTATCATTATCTCTGTCTTTGTGTATGCATTTTACTGTGTTTCAAGTATGTTTTCAGAAATTTGTTGAGGGTTTTCAGTTATTACATATTTCCCCATCAAAAATAATAAGAGATCCCTAGGGAAGCTAATAATGGCAGAATGGGAATAATGGAATAATGGGAAAGTCAGGACTGGATTGCAGATGAATTGGTAGATGCCAGTATTCCTTTAAGGTCAGAAATATTCCATTTGATTTCTTGGCTTGTTCTATCTTGTGGGTGAAGATAGTTGCAGTTTACAGGGGACATTTCAACTCCTGGGAGGTGGTGGGACTTGAGGAGGGTGCACCTACCTAATAGGGAGCAGGCACGGTACTGGGATTGCTCCATGCTGTGAACATGGCAAGTGCCAGTTGCAGCAGGATTGACCCACCTGCAAAATGAAGAAAGTGACTTACAGTAGCTCTGGCTTTCAAAGTTCAAAGGACTCCTCAGGGCCATCTGGCATGGAGTAGCCGCCTGGGTATGGCTCTGTCTGCTCCTTCCCTGCCCTTGTGTGTAAGGCATCCTGGCACACACTGTGAGAAAATGGAGACGTGAGATGGGGAAGAGAGGACGCCAATAAAAGGTACATGAATGAGCAAGTTATTGGTTTGGGAAACTTGGGCTGAATTCTTCTGGAAAGCCTCTGAGAAACTTTGTGGACCACACTTCAGAATTGTCCTACTGGTGAGTGACGAAGCTGGAGACTTTACCTTGAGCTCTCACCCCTCACTGACGGAGAGGAGAGCTATTGGGACCTCAGTCACTCAGTGAACCCAGTCTGCCACCGGCATGGACTAAGCATGCTGCTGACGCTCGGAAAGGCTGCCTGGGAGAGAGATGCAAGAAGCCACTTGCATCCGCGTTAGGGGACTGTCTGAGGGATGTCCAGAGAGGCTGGACCATAGCCAACATTTGCTCTGCGCCACCCCCCCCCCACTTAAACCATAGGGACCTTATTTTATACCATTGGTATCCTGTGTTATTTTTTTTTTTAAAACAAGAGCTCCTGGGCTTTAACATTTTTTTAAAAGCCGCTTCCTCCATAGGAGTTTTGAATTTGGCAAAGTCTGACAGGTAAAATTTGTTTTCTTAGGCCACCATTAGATAGAAAGATATGTGTTTCTTTTTACAAAAAGAAACCACCATAGTCAGCTTGATTTGAGTAAGTTTGAAGGTAGTAATAATAATTGTGGTTAATTTCCAAGTGTTAAATGTTTAGTATAATGCCTCAATTTCTTTTCTTTCACACATTTTAAGTCAATGAAAATAGTCACAGAAACTAATTATTCAGGTTTTGAGTCCTTTATTATGCTAAATGATCATGACAATGACTGATTATGGTCAAATTATTGAATCAATGGATTATAAAATGGTACACGAAAATGATTAACTGAGATGCCCTTCTAGGTTTTGTTTGATTTTCATGAAGCATGAGCATTAACTCTTAGCAATCTACTTCAGAAAGTGTGCAAATAATTTCTGTTTATAAATTTGGGAAGACTCATGGTATGTAAATTGCCCATGTGTTTTTCCAATTCTTTTCATCTCCTGCAATTTTTATTCCTTATTTCATTAATCATTTTAGCAAAGGTTTTGCAATTGACAGTAAATAATGGGCTTCAATCAGTTTATGGTCTTCACTCGGACCGGGTCCAAGGAGAGGACAGGGGCTAAGAAAGAAATGTGATGAACTTGTAATAGCTGGATTTCTCAGATTTCCCATCTGGAGTCTTCTAACTTACTTTCCAGAATCTTGTTTGGTGCTTCTTTCTGGACTCTGGAATAGAACAGTGAGGCTGGATAATGCAATGACCAGCGCTGGCCAGAATACTTAGTAGTAGTGTAGTACTAGTGTCACATGACTAGTTACCACCAAACATGATTCAAAACCAAATCACCTCAAAAGAGCTATTGGGATCCTGTTGGACCTTCCTTGCAAGTTAGTCTTCATGTCCATGTATTTATTTAGGACTGAAATCATCATGGTCCTGGAATGTCAAACACAAGAATGATTTTGGGGAAAATATTTCTCTGGCTTCCCTTGATTAGGATTTCTCTCATGGATCCCTCACCTTTGAGCCCTTTCTTGTGGGCCAATCTAAATGTGAAAAGAAGTGTTTTTGAAGGAATTGCTAAGAGAATACAAGGATAAAGAATAATCTGATGAAAGCAAATATTAAAAATATCCACATGTGTATGTACTACTCTTTTGGTAGTAAATATGGTTTGTTTTGAGTTGAGATTGCTTGAAATAGTCAACTGGGATCTTCGTCAAGTGTGTATTCCAGATGAGAGGTCCCAGGGGACTGAGGTGACACTGAATGTCCTTAGTCTGAGAACTACCGGCAGAGGGGCTTAGGGGGCTAAAATCAAGTGCAGGCAAATCTACCTGAGTTCTCTGCCACATGGCTGTTGCAAGCTCACTGAGTTAATCTAATCTCTAGATCAGGCTTCAACAGAGGAATTTTCCTTCCACTGTCACTTTTTTTTTTTTTTTTTTTTAGCACTTCATAGCTGTGCTAGTGGGGAACAGGACACTGAATACAACCAGGGTATTTTCAGAATTGTATGGCCCTTCCTGCATCTGTTCCTCTTAGATGGAAAATGGCTGTGGAAAAAAATGCAGTGGCTGGAAACCAAGTGCATTAGTTTCACTTAGAAACTAAGTGCAATCAAAATCAAACTTTGATTTTGATGGCTGTTGACAATGCTTCCTGATAAAATATGGGATGCCCAGTTCAATTTCAATTTCAGTTAAGTAACAAATAATTGCTCCAAGTTTACATGGGTCATACCTATGCTGAGAAAGTATTGGTTGTTTATCTGAAACTCAAATTTAACCAGGTGTCCTGTATTTTTATTTGCTAACTCTGGCTACTATGTGCTGAGATCTCTGTAGGACAGTGCTTTTCAACCTTTTTCTTATCTCATGGCACACTTCAACCTACAGTTAAATTTCCATGGAACACTTAAATTATGTTGATCAAGAAAAGAGTGAAAAAAGGATATAATTATTGTGCTCTGAACTTCAAAAATAATTTAATGAATGATGACTATTTTGAAAATAATTTAATGTTCAAATCACACCTAGGAGACTCTCACCACACACCAGTGTGCCAGTGAAAATCACTACTATAGGAGCTCATGGTCAGTAAAGAGAATCACTGTGAGGCTGAAGTGACCAACAGCTGGCTGAGGGCCAGAGCTTGATTGACAGCACCCTCCTGAAGCAGAAGGAGGAATGGGAATGATGGATGCCACCACGGTGGATGAAATCTCTGTGCCTCCTCTTCCTTTCCTGGCTTCACATAAGCCTCAGTGGAACCCAAAATTGATTATTTGGGTGGGGATTTAGAGCCACATTTAATTTGATTTCGAGAAATAAGGGAATGTGGCATTCCTGCACAAATTCTCAATTTCTTCATGGATGAAATAGGAAAATTAAATATTACCTACTTTGTAGGCTTGCTGTGAGGCTTAAATGAGATAAAGTAGTTAAAACTTATTAATGAAATAATTGGTGTCTTAATACTTACAAGGACTCTAATATGTCTGTCATCACCATCATCATCATCATCCTAAGAATGAGGGAAAGCTAAAGAGAAATTTCAGAATATCTTTAGAGCTATCCTTAGACTAGCTACTTAAAAATATAATAGCTGAGCAGTTTCCTTCCAGAGCTTAGGTATTTTCTGACTTTCAATTTTAAGCTTTGCCCTGTGCCTTGGTAGATTAGAAATTTGCATATTTTGCTGCAAGGAGTAATGCACCTTTGGCTCCAGGGTTAGACAAATGGAAGCCCCTCAAGCATTTCCTTTCAAACTTGGTGGTATCAGCCAAGAATTCAAAAGGGGAAAAGAAAAAAGCTTCTGTATGAGGTTTTTAAAAATAGTATTATCCCCAAATTCTGAAACAAAATCTTCCCTGTTGCCTGTAGGAGGAGAAGTCAGGTGAATACAGTTTAGAGTTTTGTCATTGTTAATCAACCATGGGTAGTTTGCTTTTTGATGGTGCCTCAAAGAGTGATTTGAAATAGAATTTAAAATACAATATTGAGAATGGTAATCACATATAAATCTTATGATGGTGAAAATATACCATCTAAATATTGATTGGGGAAAAACTTCCTAATTTTCCTACAGACTCCTTTGGTCTCCCATTTGCTGAAAATCTTACTTTGGATGAATAGCAAGGGCATGTAAAGATTTTTAAACTTTTAATTTTGAAATAGTTTTGCAGTTACAGAAAGGTTGCAAAGGCAGTACAATGAGTTCCTGTATACCATTCACCTAACTCGTGAAATTGTTTTTTTACCCTTTAGCTATTCCTGTTCCTAGGATTACCCTGGTGCTGGTCACAGTAAATACAGCAGGTGCAGGGCAGTGCCTGGGGTTCAAAGGAGTAGGGTGCCAGCCCCATATGCCAGAGGTGGTGGGTTCAAACCTAGTGCCCTGGCCAAAAACTGCAAAAAAAAAAAAAAAAAAAAAGCAGGCACATCTGTGCCAAAGAGCCTTTTTTTTTTTTTTTTTTTTTTAAAGAAGGAAGCCTCAAGAATGCCAACAAATATTTCCTACAAAGCGGTGGGACTCAAACCTTTCCCTCTTTTTTTTTTGCAACAAACTAAGAGCTGGAAGAAAAACCAATAGTATTTACTGCTGAACCTGACCAAAATCTAAGTGGTACCTTCTGCCAGTGATGAGTAAGGGAAAACATACAGTGTGTTGACAGTCTAGGATGGGCCATTACGCGCTGAAGATCTGACTTCTCTGTTTAATACATTTAAATCAATTTAATGAGGAGTGATTTTTTTTTAAACAAAACAGATTGGTAATTATCAATTGACAAGTTTCCAGAACAACCGATATCATTTCCTGAACTTCCTTTTAATTTTGTACCCCATCCTGTGGGCAAGCATAGAGTTTTGATCATAAGCATCAACAGTATTTCTAGCTACAGATCCCACTCCCTACAAATGGGAATCTAGCTCTCATAATCAGCCCAAATCATTCTGAGTAAGTTCAGGATGTGTCTTTTATGGGCATCAAACGCATATCATTGACTTTTCTGCCCCATCATCTGCCATTTTCTTCTTCCTCTTGTTTACACTGGCCATAGAAAATGTCAAAAGTTATTGCTGACAAAGCTCACTGAAGGCTATCTGGCTTCAGGTGCCCACAAAGAGGTCATCACCTCATGGTTCTGGGTTGTGTCTGCCCCAAAGGTGCCCATGATAGCTGCAAAGGTACCGTTACACATATTAAGGGAGTCAGCCCCTGTTGCTGTTGAGGTTAATGCCATCAAAGCAGACAGTCTATCCTGAGTTCTCTTAGTATTCCCCTCTTTTTGTAAATAAACTTCACTCTAACAAGGTGTGGGAGTTTAGGGCTACAGGCCGAGGGAGAATAATCTGAATTAAAGACAGTACTCATGTCCTTCTACCTATTGTTTGAGAATTCATTAGTTCATCTTAAAGCATATTCCTTGTTGTATTTGCCTGCAAATTTTCCCTGTGTGTCCAAACCCAAGTTGAAATTGGGCTGCAGTTTCAAAGAATTGATTTAATTGCCTAATCACTTCTTATTGTTTCTGTGTGTGTATGTGTACATGTACATTTCTAAGGAGTAAGGGTCTCAAATTCAAATGTCTTGGGGGGCTGCTTACCTAATTTAAAGAATTGAAATGGTTCAGGTAGGGACAGCAGCAAATTGGAGCAAACACATCCTATTTAAAGGGGTCAGTAGTTGTTTTTCAGCTCCAGCTAATGGCTACCAAGCATGGTTATGGGGTAGTGTTGATAGTTGCTCCGATTTTTCAAAAAGAGCCAGAAATATAAACATTTATATTAAATCTTTTGACTTTCAAATGTTATCAACTAACATTGTTAATAAGCACTGTGTAAATCAAACAAAACTTAATTATTTGTTGCATTGGGCCCTGAGTCCTCCTGTTTTGCTTGTTTGAGTGCCTAAATATTACATGTCAGCAGGAGAAGAGAGATTTGAGAATTAGATCATATTTAGACAAATGCTTAGGTCATCGCCATCATTAATTCCTTAAGCTCATCTGATGCCAAGGGGATTACAAAGACAAAACTAAGTTTGCTTTTAATGAGCTTATTTATGATCTTTCTTAGAAAATAGTAAAAACAATTCTAAAGAAACTTTGTGTCAAACACTTTAGAGTTGTTAGTTCTTACAATACTCCTGTCATATTTATATTTTTATCTCCAATTTACAAAGAAGGAAACTGAAGCTCAGAGAATTAGAACTTAAATAATTTGCCCAAGTGCAAACCACACACGTCTAGGAAGTCACAGAGCTGGAGTTAGAACCAGAGACTACTCACTTTCCGCCACGTTCCATTCCTATAACGCTTGAACTCACTCTAGTGGCATAGAAAGTACAGGTTAGTGAGGAACCTCTTGAAAAAAATGGTAAGTTAGAAGAATCTAATATTAACTTGTAGCGAGGAGATGTGTGTGTCAAAAGAGAACTTTCCAACTACAAACACCATAAGAATCTTTACCTTAGAGAGTCTTCATTCTTCATCTTTTTGAATCCTTTTTCCACCCCCCACATACCTGTCTTCCACATCGTCCATCTGTATTTTAGTTTTCAGTACTGGGAGCCCAATTCTATTAATCATTTAATTACTATGTGGGGAATCCTAGTTTCACTTATGCCAACTCTTCCATTCTTCCTGGAAGGATTTAAAAGTAACTGATATTTGGTCACAGGAGAATCTAATGGCATCAAAGGACTGTTGAGACACTTAAAGAATTCACTGAACATTTTATTTTACTATTAAGAAGGGAGAAAGATTCCAAAGGAGAAGGAATACATTTTTATTTCTCTTCAAATAATGTTGAAGAACTAATATGAATACGTAGATCTTTGTTAAAAATTCTCACTTTAATGGAAATGTTGTAGTTTGAACTATTTAAAAAGGTTTAAATTACTTTAAAGTTTTTTTTTTTCTTGGCAAAAGCCTAGGTGTTGGGCGTTTTAGAGGCACGTTTCTTTCTTTCTAAGTGTTGCTTTCAAGTGCAAATGACCGACCTCTCATTTCCTCAGACAAAAGGGAAGTATGAATTATGAACTCCCAGAGAGAGCGAGAGAATGAGCCGGTTGGCCTCCCAGTTGCCTTCCAGCCTATGTTTCTGTGACATGCCTTCCCTCTTTCAAAGTCTTGTCTTTCTTTGTGCCTTTCCCTTTGAATTTTATCTATGTTAGTTCGGCAAATGTTATTTACTCAAGCTATTTTCTAAAATACTCCCTGCAGAACTTTGTACGGGCTTATTGTTGAACAAAGCCTAAGATTCCTAGACCCTTCTACAAAGATGGCCTGGGACAGGTACCTGTTTTTTAAAAAAAGATTAGAACATTCTTTGTAAGAAAAGGCTAAAGATGACAAAACTGCAGGAGGCCACATTTCGTAGGATTATCAGTTTTATTTATTCTTAGGTGTACTAGAGTCCCCTGCACTTTTCATAGTGTTGCAATTCTCCGTGTGATTCAGAGTTGACCAGCAGCCTTGCCACCTCACTGGGGAGCTTGTCAGAAATGCAGTTTTGTGCCCCACCCTCGACCTGCTGAATCAGAATTCTCTTTTTAGAAAGACTCCCAGATGATTCAGGTACACATTAAAGTTTGAAAAACTCTGTTCTTTCTGTCTTGCTCAGATGTCTTTTTCATTCTTGTGTTTCCGGCACTGAGCATGGAACGTGGTAGATAGTCCCAACTTTATAAATACTTACTGTGTAGTTAGTTCTCAGTACTTAGAGACCTCGTCTAAAGCCCTCATTTAGAAATGGTCGGATGCCCAGGAGATACAGTTAATTAAATATATTAATAGAACTTGATTTACTCAAGGGATTCTCAACCTTCATTGCCATCGGAAATACCTGAGAAGATTTTTAAAAATACTGAGACTTGGCTACCACTCACCCATAGACATTTTGATTTCATTAGTATGGGGTATGACCTGGGCATTGATGTGCATCCAAGGTTTAGAACTATTTAGAAATAGTCTCACAAAAAGCTTTTGGAATAATCAAATAAAGCCTTGGATAAGCAAAATATTGAAATCAATAATAAATATACGCTTGAGTATCTAATGATCCAGAGCATGGTGTTACTGGGATTCAGTTTGTGTGCCCCAATTTTGGTATTTTTTGTATTTTCAGTAAGCAAATATGTTTTGTATGTTTTCCAAACCTAATAATATAGGGGAACAATAGGAAGATCCAGGTTTGATCAGAGAATGATGCTGATGGGTCTTCTGAGAAACTGTAACTTTAAAAGGCTTATTAGTTGAAAATCATAGAAGTATTTCTATGTTTTGTTTTGTTTCTTTGTTTATTTTGAGATAGAGTCTCACTTTGTCACCCTTGGTGAAGTGCCCTGGCGTCATCGCTCACTCTTGGGCTCAAGCAATATTCTTGCCTCAGCCTCCCAAGTAGCTGGACTACAGGCACTTGCCACATGCCCGGCTATTTTTTGAGATGAAGTCTCGCTCTGGCTCAGGCTGGACTGGAACCGTGAGCTCAGGCGATCCACTCACCTCGGCCTCTCAAGTGCTGGGATTACAGGTGTGAGCCACAGTGCCCGGCCAGAGTATTTCTATTTTTCATCCAACTTGTTTGGTTGCTTTATTCTGTTGGAAGAGGGTTCATTACCCGATTTATCAATTTTAAAGCTATTACTCCTAACTAAAACAGTTTTAACCCCTACCCTTCCTTTACAGAAGGGCTCGTATCTTCTGGACATGGTTCATGTGTCCTTTCTTAATGACTTTGGCAGCTCTGCTCTTTTGGGCTACCAAAAGTTACCTGGTCTAGGTTAGGAGACAATTCTGTTTATGACTGTCTCTCCTTTTCCCTCCCTGGCTGATGAATGTAGCCTTTCCCTCTGACGCAGGCTTTCAGTGGAGAGAATGACATCATTTTAGATGATGTCAATGTAGCATGTGGCTAATTTGGTGGAACTGACATAATGAGTGTGTGTGATCATGTTGAAGTATATTTCCTTAATGTCCTCTTCCATTCTGAGCTCCCTGGGATATTTCAGGCAAGCTTAAAATCTGTACTCAGTGGCTGAAGTTCCTGCAAAGTGCTTTATTTTTCAAAGCTCATGAAAGTTGGAGATGAAATTGAAAAGAGTATTGAAGAGTGAAGATGTGATAATAGTGGGGAGATCTGATTGCATCATCAGTGCATAAATGTGGAATTTGCTTAAAGGTTCACTCTAGAGTGATGTCATGTCCTGACAGCATTGTAGGTGGATGGTTTCTTCTGCCCTTCTTTGAATATTGTATTACAGTAAAAGAAAAATATCTATAACCAAGAGAATAAAATACAGTTTCACAACACTCCTGTTGTACTTTGCCATTCAAGGACCTTCCAAATCATTGATCTTCTATCCTCTAAGACATGGTCCTCATCTGCATGGTTGAAGGTGGGTCTCTGGAACATCCATGTTTCTGCTTGCAAAAAGGAAGAAATGAAAGAAGTCTATGGGAAGTGATTTCTTTGAAACAAATGAGGTGGAACTCACATATATCCCTTTTGCTCACCTTTAATTGGTGAAAATTTGCCACATAGCCATACTTATCCACAAGGAAGTCTGGGATATGTGGACTTAATTGTGACAGTCATGTTTCTGTGAGGGCAGGAGGAGGAGAATAGTAGTGTAGAACGTGCCTCCAAGTTATTTATACACCAACTCCTGAAAATCATTGGTTGTTGCTGGTGGGATGTTAATTCCTTGGCACCTCTGCCCTGTTTTATGCATGGAAAGAGTGAGCTTTAGAGACCAGAGAAAGTCATCTGGCAAATAAATACAGATAGATGTTGGAATTTGGCTTTTAGGAACTGGTGAGGGTGGGGAGATATGGGTGGGACGCTGACAAAATCTGTTTATAGCATTTTCCTTCCCTGGTTGTTGGCGTATCATTGGTTTCACAACTCCTACCTCTGTCAACTACCAGCCATTCGTGCATTGATCTTAAATGTGTATTGAACACTGAAGAAACACATACATTCTGCCCTAAAACAACCTAGAGCTGTAAAAGCTGTAAAACGAGGTGACCAGTTGTATAACTGTAATTATAATTTATAAAATATGGATCTAGGTTCACAGGATTTACATAACTTGCATGCGGATGGGTACAAAATAATTTGGGGTGAGTGGTTGAGTGCTGACAGATTTAATTATGAGATATTCAGAAGGAATTTTCAAAAGGTTGAGTGGTAAGAGCTGTCTTACATTTAGTTTTAACATTGTCTTGTTGATTTTTTTTTTTTTTTTTTTCAATATCAAGTTAATGTGAGGGTGCAAACAACCAGGTCACAATATTTGAATTTGTTAGGTAGAGTCCCTTTTGTAGTTGTGTCCTGCACCCAAAAGGTGTGCCATACACCCCTACATTGTGCCCATTAAGTGGAAGCACCCCAATCCATGATCCTCTCTCCCTCGTTCCCCCTCCTGAATTGAATTGAGTTTTACTCCAATGTGGCATGAATTAGATCATCTACTTCATATTAGTACTTAGTACATTGGATATTTTCTTTTCCACTCTTGTGATACTAAGCTAAGAAGAATGTATTTCAACTCCATCCAGGTTAATATAAAAGATGTAAAGTCTCCATCTTTTTATGGCTGAATAGTATTCATGGTATACATATACCACAGTTTTTTAAATCTATTCCTGAGTTGATGGGCATTTATTTTGTTTCCACACCTTGATCCTTGTAAATTGAGTTGTTATAAACAATCTAGTGCAAATGTCTTTAAGATAAAGGGATTTTTTTTTTCTTCTGGGTAGATGCCTAGTAGTGGGATTGCGGGGTCAAATGGGAGGTCTAATTTTAGTTCTTGGAGGATTCTCCATACTTCTTTCCAAAGACTTGTTGATTCTTTAAAGTATCTAATAGGCAAATCATTTAGCTTTAGTTCAGAAAAATGTAGTTTGGTAAAGCTAATGCTGTTTTAAGTTTAGAAATAGGCATAAATAATTTTTTGTATTACTAATTGAAACTTAAGTTCTAAGAATCATGGGTAATATTAATATTTACTCAATTACATGATATGTATGGGCTAGTTTGAAAGCCAAAATATGTACAAGTTTAAAAGAGCATTGTTTTTTTTTTTTTAATCACTCCAGCATAAATATAGCCATAAGCCAGTCACTGCATGAAGGCAGAAAAAAGGGTCAAAATGCAAACAGTTGTTTCTGTTTAAACTCACGTGCTGAAGCAAGAAAAGCATTAACCAATTATTGAATTATGAAGTCAATGTGAAGGTTTTTTTTTTTTTCTTTTGTAGAATTGGAGGAAATGAAAATTCCACTCATGATTCCTTATCCATAAATGACATAAAGTTAGAAATTTTATTTATTTTTCCCACTGTACTTCAAACTAAGAATTCTGCCAAGAACCTAGTTGGAAAAGATTCATTGGAAAGTGAATTTAATTCTAGTTTCGAATATACTGACATGCAAACCTAGCTTATTCGTAGATTTCTAAAAAAAATGTGCTCAATGGAATATGAAGGGACTACACCAGTGTGATAGAAGGCATATTTTAGACTGAGGTGACTTTAATATCCATCTAGCTTCAGGATGATTCTATGAGATTTTGAAAGACATACTGAACCTTGTAGAAGAACATACTGAACCTAGCTTGGGGTCCTTGTCTCGTCTCCCAACAGATTTCCTGCTGCTAATAGATTTTGATCTAAAATATTTTACTCCACTCCTTTTTCCCTTTTTGTATCAGCACTTTAGGAAAGATTCAGCTATTGCTTCGTATCCAATTTCCAAACCTTACAGACAACTGACGCTGAGACTTTGTAGTTGTTTCAGGTTGAAATGATGCGATTCTGAAACTTCCTTCTGTCAGCCTAATTTCTTGGCAAAGAGGCTGGTCCCTCAGGAGATCTGGTAGGTCCTAAATGACCATTTCTGTATCAGAAACAAACAGGATTACTGCTTTTTGCAAACTTTGATGAGGTACGTGTAACAGAAAAGTTATCATTTTGACGATTGTAAAGTATGCAATTCAGCGGACTTTAATGCATTCAAAATGGGATACAACTATCACCTCTCTATAGTTCCAATATATTTTTATTATACTAAAGCATTAGGGCCTAGTAGCCAGTAAGCAGTCCCTCCCATTTTCCCTGCCCCCCAGCAGCCAATAATCTGATTTCTATCTCTATGGATTTAGCTATTCTAGACATTTCATACAAATGGAATCATGCAGTATGTGGCCTTTTGTGTCTGATGACTTTCACTTAGCATAATGTTTTTGAGGTCTGCCCATGTCATAGCATATGTCAATACTTCATCCCTTTTTATAGCCGAATATCCCATTGTATGTATATATCACATTTTGTTTATCCATGCATTCACTGATGGACATGTGGGTTGTTTCTGCCTTTGGCTACCATGAATAGTGCTGTTATAAACATTTGTGTATGAGTAGAGTATTTGATTGAATTTTCTGGAGTATACATTGAGGAGTGAAATTGTGGGGTTGCATGGTAATTCTATGTTTAACTTTTTGAGGAACCAAACCTATTGCTTCCAACTCAGGGAGCAGTGAAACAATAATATTGTTAATGATGCCTTGCTTGGCAGAACCATAAAGTGTTCATAATTATTGATTTCTCCTGATCGTGGAAATATTAAATGAAGGAAGCCTGAGTCACACAGCGCAAACATTTTGTTTAGTATTTACTTTGTATATTATGTGTCTGACATCATAACAGTAAGAGAGATGAAATAAGCTTGATTTTGAGAATGGTTCCAATGTGTACCAGGAGTTGTATTTGATTGCCAATGACATAGACTTGAAATGGTAGAGGTTTTTAATTCTTGAACACAAACATTCTCAACCTCAGAATTGACATTTTGAATGAGGAGATTATTTGTTGTAGAAAGCTTTTCTGTGTATTATAGAATGTTTAGCCCCATCCCTGACTCTTACCCACTATATATGAATAATAAACCCCTTGAAGTTGTGCCAATCAAAAATGTCACCAGACATTGCCACACATCCTCTACAGGGCAATGTAAAAGACATCCAGGGCTGCTTTGGTGGTCCACAATATCACTAATATCTTAGGCTTCTTCTATTTTTTCTTTAACACCACCATGTGAGGCTGTTACTGTCAAGGTCACCTCTTGGTGGGAAGATGGCTTCTGCAGCTCCAGCCATAAATTTTATGGAAGAAAAAGAAGCAGCTGAGTTAGGCCTCTATGAAGAGATTTCCCTAAGTCCTGCTAAAGGACTTGTGTTTATTTCTCATAGGCCACCTTTTTCTGCAATGCAAGCATAGATAAATATTTTATTGCTGGAATCATTACCACACCCAGCAAAATAATTGTTTTGTTACCAAGGAAAAGGGGAAGAATGTATTATTGCTCCATCAACTAGCAGTCTCACTCACAAAGTAGCAGCTTATTTCTGATAGTTGAGACCATGAGAGAAGATCACGTCCTAATGAAGGGTGGTGTCTTTTTCCCGGAGGGCAGTGGATGTTCATAGCCTTTAGTCCTTGGAAAGAGGTTTATCATAGGACAGGAAAGAAGATGGGGTATTTTCCTGGTATAGAAAGGACCCTAAATTGGCTTAGCTTCTAATCTAAAATGATGATCAGTATGATTTTGGTACTATAAATCCAGTGGATACAGAGAGATAGGTTGGTTAACCCTTTTCCTTGATTTGTCACTGAAGGCAAAGGTAGCCATAGCAGCAACATGGCAACATGGATATAGCCAGGCAGAAATTTTCAAACCTCCAGTCTCTAGTGGGGGTGTCTGAGCTCCAGTCCCATCAGCAGTATCTCCAAACCTGAGGTTAGAATGGGAATTAGTAGCAGTCACAGCATGTGTAGCTGTGTGAAACAGAGTGGTGGTCTCACAAAGACCAAGATCATTAGTGCCCAGGGTAGCCATATGGCAACAATATAGGAAGGGCAGAGTAGAAGTAAAAAGGAGAACTGTTTGCTCTATTTTTCAGACTACAAAAGATTGCTGGGACTCTTAAGTAGGTCTATATTGAGCAGGGATTGTAACACTTAGAGTATATAAAAAGACCTAATTTATTGTCACTGGTTGGTAAGGCTGGTGCTTACTATAGACATGTCCAAGTGCTAAACCACAATACCTGCGAATGAGACCTTATTAGGAAATAAAGAAATTATGAAATAAGAGTCTTTGCCTATTTAAGTAAGTTAAAATCAGGCCATACTCTATTATGGCGGACCCTAATTTGAAACACATACACAGAGACGTGGGAGAGAATGCCGCATAAAGGCAGAGGCAGAGATTGGTGTGATTATATGCCAAGGAATGCTAAAGATTTCTGGCAACCACCAGAAGCTATGAGAAGCATGGAGTAGGCTTGCCCTCAGAGCCTCTGGAAGGGATCAACCTTTTGAACACCTTTTTTTTTTTTTTTTTTAATTTCTGGCATCCAGAACTGTAAGATAATAAATTTCTACTACCTAGTTTGCAATATTTTGTTACCACAGCCCTAGAAGCTAATATAGCCGGGGTCTATGTCTGATACACATAAAAGAAAAACTTATATTTACTCAGAAAAAGTCTAGTTGCATTTGTCTTTTATAGGTTGTTTAATGTGAATTATTGTGATGGGCAGTACCAAGCTCATCTCATTAAGTTGCCCCTAAAATACTCTAAACTATTTCCTCTGTGGGGGCTTCTAACAGATGCTTTTTTGATAACATTTATTGAATCAACTTCTACCTCAGGCATTTTCCATGAGATGTTATACCTAAAAGCACTTTATCAATGAGCAAATGCTTTCCGATTGTTGGTTATGATTGTGTTGCCAGTCGAGGTTTATAATTGTGCACCTGAAAAATAAGTGGTCAGAGGAATGTCAACAAATGTAATTCGATTTTTAGCCTATGTGAGTCCAGGGGTAAAGCAAAGAATGGTGAAAAATGCACATTTAAGAAAGGCCTCTCAAGAAACAGCCCTTATAATTGCATCTTGTTATAAAATTCTTCAGTGCAATAACATGGTCAGACAGGATTCTGGGACAGGAAAATGCCCAACAAGATATACTGGAGTATTGCTTTTCTGTGATGTTGAGGCAGGCAAAGCCAGGCATTCTGCGTGCTTGACAGATAATTTCAGAGCCACCTCAGGCTACCAGCAATGCATGACTTGCCATTTCTTGTCACGGAGAAGCACCAAGAAGATGCTTTTCCTACCTCTCCCAGAAATAGCCTGGTAAGCCAAAACATATAGGGGCAAAAGGTCCATAATAAGGCTTGAGAGAATGTTCTCCTTAACTGTGTTGGTGAGTAAAATTAAAAATAAAATGAAAGAAAACAAGGATAAGCTCTAAGTTCTCAGACAGAGGCTCAAGCATATTTATGCCTTGAGCTAGAAGGGCTGTAGTGGCAACAGCTCTAATAATATGGTCTAATGAGTTGGAAAAACGATGGCCTAGTGATTGCATTGCTGAACCCTACGGCTGACAGTCCAGGCAGAGCCTGTGGAGTATTCCAGAAAGATGTATAAATCGGACAGAACAGTGTCATGATGAGAGAGCTTCTTTCTTTTTCTCTCTTAATTTCAAATACACATGTTTTGTTTACATTCTTTCTTTTTTGTACAAATTGATCAAGGTTATAAGCATGCCCCCAATCCAGACAATGTACACTGTACCCAATAGGTGTGAATTTACCCATCCCTTCCTCCTCCCCCTCCCTCCCCCCCAGAGCTTCTTTAATAACAAACAAACAAACAAAAAATGGAACAATGGATGTTCTCTTTTTCATGGTTAAGTTCCTTTCTAGGTGTGGTCTAAATCTATCTTAACCTTTCTGGAGTTCTCTAAAAAAATGAAAGGGGCTCATGGAAATTTATTAGCAAATTCTCCAAGAAGTAAGACAATTCCTATTTCACTGGTGAGAAAAATCAAGGCATATAGCTTACGAGTAAAACTATCTCCCTTTATAGCATCTACTTTCTGCTTGGTTACTTTTAGGGAGCTTACCAGCTCAGTTTAAAACATGTATAGACAACTCTGATTAACCATTAGAAAAATCTTCCCTACACTATTCAGAAATGAGCTATCCTATAACCAATGGCTACCTAATTTCCCTTTCATATGCTAGTCCTGTAAGTACTTGAAGGCTTTTCTTATGCCTATATTTAATGTTCTCTTTTCTGTCTTCTGATATTTCAAATATTTCTCATATAAAATGGTTTTCTGACCTCTTATCCTTCTAGTCCACTCACCCCTGAATGAGCTCTAACTAATCAGATTTCCCTCCCCACACCCCTTAGAATGTAGTGCCTAAAATATTTTAGAACTTTCCACACGGGATGATTCTCTCCCTGATTTTTTATTTTCTTGTTGCTGTTCTTCTCCCCCCTCCCTGATAACTATCCCCCCCCCACCTCTGGTAACTATCAATCCAGTCTCCATTTTCATGAAATTCACTGTTTTTTAGTTACCTCATATGAATGAGTACATGTAAAATTTGTCTTTCTGTCCCTAGGCTATTCCACCTAACATAATGGTCTCCAGTTTCATCCATGTTGCTGCAAATGCGAGACTTCCTAGACGTAAAATCTACTTCAATTGGATTAGTTTATTTTTATAGTAATTTTTCTTGTACAAAGTCAGTTTCAGCCCTGGTAGCCTGATTAATCAACGTCTTTACATTTCTATTGTCAAAAAATAAAGTTCTCCTTCTCTCTATGTAATCTGAAGCATGTTTTCCCTTACACTAAATACTGATGAGAATGAAATAGGATGGGACTGAGTAGAGAATAATGTGATCTGGACCTGGGAACCTCCTGAAGGGTGTGACAACAACCAACTTGTTAATGGAGAATCTAACAAAATGGATTCAGTTCCATTTAGTGATATTATTATATAGTATACAATTTTCCATTTTGTCCAAATGAATTTTATTCCAACTGAGAAAATACTTATTGAATAGAGCAAGGGTTTGGAAACTACTGCCAAATCTAGCCAGCTTACTGTTTTTGAAAATAAAGTAGTATTAGATCATAGCCACTCTTGTTTGTTTATGCATTGTCTATGGCTGCTTTAGTGGGCTCTAATGACAGAGTTGATCAAAATGGCCCACAAAGCCTAAAATATTTACTGTTGGCCTTTTAGAGAAAAAGTTTGACCTCTGGAACAGAGAGTCTTTACTCCTGAAATTGCCATCTTTCTTTTTGCACAATCATTTTTGCCATCATTACTAGTGGCAAAATAACATGCGATAATATTTTCCAACTTAAAAAACAAAAAGAAACCACATCTGCCTTGATCCCTCCCTTCCTAGATATAACCCCTCCCCATTTTTCTATTTTCTATTTCAAAATATTTGAGTTTTCTCTACTTCCTGTCTCTCCTTTCTCTCCTCATTCTCACTTGACCACACCTCCAACATGGCATCCATTCCTAACCACTCCTCTGAAATGATTTTGTTGACGTTCCCCAAGTGACTGTCACTTTACCAGCCTGAGAATGAAACATTCTCAGTCCTCGTTTGACTTGACCTATCATCTCTGTTCAGATGCAATGGAGTTTCTCCTTAAATCATTCTCTCTCCTTGCCCTTCAGGACATGGCTCTCTCTCGCTTTCCTTTGTGTTCTTTTCATCTTCCCACTTTTCAACATTGGAGTGCCCCAGGGCTCCATCCTCAGATCTCTTCTTTTTTCCATCTTTACTCCCTCCTCCTAGGTGCTTTCATCATGCTTCACAGTTTCAAAGATCGTCTCTTTATTGGTAACTGTCAAGTATCTATCTTTAGCCTGTATCTCTAGACTGAATAACACAAGCAGGCATTTCCACTTGAATAACTAATAAACATTTTAAATTTGGCAGGTTATGAAACAAAGTTTCAATTTGCCCTATGGAAAGCAACTCCTCTTACTGTCATCCTCATTTTATTGAATGTCAAACCCAAGTGTTCATTGCTCATATCAAGCATTAGGGCTCATTCTTGATTCTTTTCTTGCATACTCCACATCAATCTATCAGCAAGCCCAGGCAATTCTAACTTTCAAAATACACATATACATCAAATTAGACTATTCCTCACCTTTCCCGCTGCTGCTGTGCTGGTCTAAACTACCATTATCTTGACGTTTGAATTATTTCAAGTTTCCTAAGTAGTTTCTCTGCTTCTACTTTTCACTCATGCCCTACTCTGGCTCTGGTTGATGCTGCTAAAATATAAATCAGGTCGTGTCTGTTCTCTGCTCAGAACCCTCCAATAGCTTCCTCTCTTATTCATTAAGAACAAATTCTCAAATCATCCTGTAGCCTCCAAATTCTTATATTATGTAACCCCATTACCTTTCCTTTTTTTTATTTTTTGAGACAAGGTCTCATTTTGTTATTTTGGATAGAGTGCAGTGGCATTGGATTAGCTCACTGCAGCCTCAAACTCCTGGATTCAAGTGATCCTCCTGCCTCAGCTTCTGGAGTAGTTGAGACTACAGGCACCCACCACCATGCCCTGCTAGTTTTTGATAAAGACAAGTTCTCGCTCTTACTCAGGCTGGTCTCAACTCCTGAGCTCAAACTGTCCTCCTCCCTTGACCTCCCAGAGTAGTAGGATTATAGGTGTGAGCAACTGTGCCAGACCCTCCTATCTCCTTCCTTATCTCATCTAGAGCATGTGTTACCTTGCTCATTCCTCCACAGCCTCACTGGCCTCTTTGCTGGTCTGTAAGCACACCATGCATCTTCTACCATTTGCCGATGCTGTTCCCACTACCTGAAACCCTTTCCTCCCTGATATTTATATGGTTTTTATCCTTACTTCATTCAGATCTCTTCTCAAAACTCATGTTAGCAGGAAGCCTCCCAGAGCACCTTTCCATACTTCTCAGTACCCATTCCCTGCTTCATTTCCATAGTACGTATTTACCTGACATATCATAAGATAAATATCAACCGGGTAATTTTATGGTACATATATTAATATCAGACATGAAAGAGTTTGAAACAATGAAACCATCAAAGTGAAGTAGATCATTACATAAAGATAAAATGTTTAATTCTCCAAGAAAAGGTAAAAAAGCTTTAATTTATATGTAAGAACATGGCCTCAAAATAGTGAAAGTTGATAGCAAAGCAATGAAAATTTGACAGATTGACAAGTACAACTCTTAGTAATAGGTAGATCAAGCATGCAAAAACTGGTAACTTTAAAGAAGATTTTAACATAAGAATTAAGTCTTGATCTAATGGACATATCTAAAATCTTGCACTAAACAATTGCAGACTTAGTTCTGCAGGAGCTAATTTAAACAAAATATGACTACCCATGAATCCATAAAGAAAGCCTGACCACAGTGCCATTAAGTTAAGAATAACAAAGATGATTAAAATAACCTCTTTATATTTCATATTTTAAATACTCTAAGTAATTATAGGTCAAAAACAATTAGGAATGAAATTAAACACTTAGAAATGAATTCAAATAAAAATCAAATACATCAAAACATGTGGGATCCAGCTGAATAGATATTTAGAAGGAAATTTATAGTCATAATGCCTGTATTAGAAAAAGAAGGCTGGGAATCAATGAGCTAAGCATCTATTTTAAGAGTAGAGAACTATAGAGCTGGTCTTGGTGGCTCTTGCCTGTAATCCTAGCACTCTGGGAGGCCGAGGCAGGTGGATAGCTTGAGCTCACAGTTTCGAGACCAGGCTGAGCAAGAGCAAGAGCAAGACCCTGTTTCTACTAAAAATAGAAAAAGTGAGGCAAGAGGATTTCTTGAGCCCAAGAGTTGGAGGTTGCTGTGAGCTAGGATATCACAGCACTCTACCCAGGGTGACAGCTTGAGACTGTCTCAGAAAAAAAAAGTACAGAATGGTAAAAGAAACAAGAGAATAATCTTAGAGAAAGTAGAATGAAAGAAATATTACATGGATAATTGAATAATTTATTTTTAAATTGACAAGTAAAAATTGTACGTATCTATGGTATACAACATGATCTTTTGATATTTGTATACACCGTGGTACAGCTAAATCAGGATAATTAACATATGTAATTAACTCATACTATTTTTTTTGGTGAGAACACTTAAAATCTACTCTTAACAATTTTCAAGTATATAATGCTATTAACTATGATCACCATTGAAGTATACAATATATTGTTATTAACTGTAATTATTAGCAATAGATCTCTTGAACTTATTCCTCCTACGTGGAATTTTTTGTCCTTTGACCAACATTTTCCCGGTCTCACAACCCCCAACCACTCATAAGCAACATTTTGTTCTTTGTTTCTATGAGTTCAACTACTTTAGATGCCACATATGAGTAAGATCATGCTGTATTTTCTTTCTGTGCTTGGCTTATTTCACTTAACTTAATGTCCTCCAGTTTCATCCATGTTGTTGCAAATGAAAGGATTTCCTTATGCTATAAATTCTTATAAAATTTAATTGTGTATATCTACTATGTTTTCTTTATCTATTTATCTGTTGATGGACACTTAGGTTAATTCCATATTTTGACTACTGTGGATAATACTACAGTGAACATGGGAGCACACATATCTCTTTGACATACTGACTTCATATCCTTTGGGTATACAAGGACTGTCCAGAAAGTACACAACATGTAATATCAAAAAGAGAGATATATATGGCTGGATATTTTCCAGATGCTCATGCATACTCAGTGGTGGTATTATTAGATCATATGGTAGGTCTATTTTTTGTGAAGATCCTACATGTAGTTTTCCATAGTGGCTGTACATTCCCACCAATAGTGCATAAGGGTCCCCTTTTCTCTATATCCTCACCAATATTTATTTTTTATCTTTTTGATAATAGCCATCCTAACAGGTATGAGATGATCTCTTATTATAGTTTTAATTTGCATTACCCAGATGATTAATTATGTCAAATATTTTTTCATTTTGACCATTTGTATGTCTTCTTTTGAGAAATCTCTGTTTAAATCCTTTGCCCATTTTTTAGTTGGGCTATTTTTTTACTATTGAGTTTTCTTATATATTCTGAATATTAATCCCTTATCAGATAACCAAAGCAGCTTGATACTGCCATAAAAACAGAGATGCAGAAAAATGGAACAGAATAAATAAATAAATCCACACATTTATAGTCAATTGTTTTTGGAGAAAGATGTGAAGAACATAGAATGAGGAAATGGCAATCTCTTCAATAAATGGCCCTGATAAAATTGAATATCTACATGTACAAGGATAAAATTAGTCCCTCATCTCAAAAGTAAAAATAAACTACAAATGGATTAAGGACTAATCATAAGACGTGAATTCATAAAACTACTAGAAGAAAATAAGAGAATAGCTTTATGACATTGATCTGGGCAGTGGTTTTTGGATATGATCCCAGAAGTATAGGCAACAAAAGTATTACTAAAAATAAAGAAATGGGAGTATATCAAACTAAAAATATTTTTCGAAACTAAGGAAACAGTCAACAGAGTGAAGAAATGACCTCTGGATAATAGCATAATTTAATAAAATAGAAAACAAACCTATAATAGTGATGAACAAAAACGCCAAAAGTTAGTTCTTTGAAAGATTCAATAAAATAGACAAATTTCAAATAAGATTGACCTGTAAAAATACAAAAATAAGAGAGAAGTGTCAATTCATCATATTAGGAATGAAAAAGAAGCCATAATTATAGACATCAAGATGAAGGAATACAAGCATACCTAAACTATTTTATGTCAATAAATTTGTATATTAGGAAAAAGTAACATTTACTTATTGATAAAGTAATGTTTACAAAAACTGACTCAGGAAGAAATAGAAACCTTGTCAACATTGAAGAGATTGAATTGATATATAGAAATAGATATGTTTGAGCTGGCTTTGCAAATGCAAATACTTTCTTAGAAAGGAGTTGTGATGGTGGTTCTGCTTGAATTTCATATACACAGAGGTGACAAATACCAAGAATAGGCTCTCCTGGGATGTAGAAAATATTGAGCTTTGAATTAAAGATGGGGTGGTAACCTAGGCTGTTTATCCCGATATTCATCTTAATTATTTCACAAAATTTTTTGTCACATTTTCTTACATCTTGAGCTTTTTGGAAGGTGAAATGAAAATATGTAAAATGTCATTTTTTTTTTTTATTGCTCACTGAAACACTTTCCAAAGAATTTTTGTGTATGTGACATGTAAACTCAAACATTTTTAACATGCTAAATTTAGTTTCTATCTACTATCTAATTTTATATGTTGTTTTCTTTCTGGAAAAAAATCCACTTTTACTACCAGGAGCAGAAAACCTGACAGTTGGCAACGAAGACCTGCTGTTGTTTGATCAAAGTATCTTCTCATCTTTATATAAAACGGGACCAAAATAGAGTGACTGGAAGTTTATGTGTGGTTCTTCCCTAGACATTTTATAGAAAAATTGAATAAAAAGAATTGGGGTTTTAGTCTAGTCATAAGAATCCCGTGAAACCTGATATGAAAAATAGTAGCATTATAATGTAGAAAATCTAAGGGATAAACTCCATTTCATTATACATTTAAAACTTCCAGGTCAATATTTTCAGCTATTGGAAGTTGTTGAAGGGGCACAGCAAAGCCCCATCTCTTTTCCTCTTAGGTTTATGTTATGAGAATGGGCACAAAAGTATCCAACTGCTAATCTATTTTGGAAAATGTAGCTTGAACCTCAAGTTTAATAGTCACTCCTATTTCCATCATGAATCTGGACTTGCTTATGAAGATATCTGGTTCTCTAAGGCAATTTTAGAGGTCATTGTAAAAGACCAAAGGCCTTCTCCATACACTAGAGACGGCAGGTCAGTGATTGACAGTAGTGGACACCTTCCCTTATCCAGACAGAAGGGTCTGTCCTAAAGAATTGGGGAGCAAAAAATTAGGGAGCAGAGAAGGAGGAGGAAGTATTCTTCCACTTGCAAACAAGTTGGTGAGAGCAGGCCAGTCATCTTTAACCTTTTAAATCCCAATGCTATAAAATGTAGCATGATAATTTTCAGGCTTCCATCAACCAGGCTCATTATGCCTGTTCTTTTGGGAAAGAATAAGTAATGGGTAAAAAGAGGAGTAGATGTTCTCTCTGTAGGAACTTTCGAGAAGTGTGAAATTCTTGAAGGAAGGTTTTTTCTAGATAGGAATATGGCATTCCTCCTATGCAGCCTTTCCCTAAGGTATTCATTAGCATTTAGTGTGTAATAAAACACCCCCAAATTTAGTAGCTTAAATCAATAGCTATTTATTTAACTCATGATTTTGTGGATCAGAAATTTGGACTGATCACAACTGAGTTTGCTCATGGGTATGTGGTTAGCTGTTGGATCAGCTAGGTGCTGGCTGGTCTGAGATGACCTTAGCTGGGACAGCTTATCTATGCTCCAGGAAGTCTCTCATCTCCATGAGGCAAGCCAGGGCTTACTCAGATGGTGGCTGGTTCCAAGAGAGCAAGGCCCAAGCTCAGAAGTGGCACACTGTTATATCTGCTACATTCTGTTTACTAAATCCAGTCACAGGGGCAGTCTAGATTCGAAGAGTAGGGAAATATACAACACCTTTGGATCAAAGAAGCTTCTAAAGCACATTTGCAAAGGGTGTGAATGGAGTAGAGGGCAGAAAATTAGGGCCATTTCTGCCAGCAATCTACCATACCCACCACACAGTTGTACTCATAACCAATGGACTATGCTACTACCCTGAAACTCCTCATATATTATTTTCATGGAGGTGAAATATGTATTTATTGAATGGTTGGTGTATGTTTAGGATTAGAGGCTACAAAATTTCCAAAAAGGCATATAGAAAATGATCCTTGCCCTTTCAGATGACATTTTTATCCCAGGTGTAAAATGGAAACATTTTATTTCTCAAAGAATTGACTGTAAACAAATCTGAACATAGGTGTCAATCTTCTGGAGGTCTCAGAGGTGTATAATTTCAATCAGCTTTTCTATCCTTCACCCTGGGTCATATCCTGTCAGGTAAAGCACAAGAGGTTCTAAATAAACCTTATCCTGTGATTTGAGGAAAACACACTACTTAAAAACCTGTAGAAAATTCAATAGCTTTTGGAGATTCCCAAATGTGTAACTTAGCTACAGAGAGAGCCATGGTGTTGTGAAAAAATATAAAAAATCTGCTTTGGGGTGAATTTTTATTTTTCCAGCATATGCAGTATTTGCTCACTATAAATAATAAAAGAAACAGAAAATTCATTCTTCTCATAGTGTTAGATATTTTGGAACAGAAAACAGTAACTCAATTATTTCAAGCATTTTGAATTCAGGCAGCCTTTGAAATAGGGCAACCCTTTCATTGTGTAGTTGAAACTACTTTATCTCACCACTTGTTTTTAATGACAACAGTAAAATATTGTGTGAGATCATAAATCTTTTTTGAGGGTGTTATGGGCTATCCCTCAAGCTTTCATAAAGGGCATAACCTTGTTCTATTTAAGGCAAGTAAACACAATTTAATAGAAAAGTAGACAACCGACTAATGGACTCTTTGTTAAAAAAAAAAAAAAAAAGAATATGTAACATTTTAAAAGGCCAATATGAAACCAAATATTTCAATGTGACAGAAGATCTGTAATTCTCTCCCCTCTCCCCATTTCTCTCTCCCCCCTCCATCTCCCTCCCTTGTCTCTCTCTTTCTCCCTCTCTCTCTCTTCACACACACACACACACACACACACACACACCCACTAGATTTGAAATTAGGAGACCTCAATTCTTATTCGAATTCCATCACTAAATTTACTGTCTGGGGTGGGCTTTAGGCAAAGCAGATCATTTCTCTTGGTAGAATATGAATCCATCTGTGTACTGGAGGTTATAATCCCAGCCTTATGCCCTCACTAGAAAGTTATGAAGCTCAAACAACCAATTGTGGAAGCACTTTAAATTGTAGTCTGCACCATGTACATATATAGCTTAATTATGGGTAGATTTTTCCAGAAAATTTTTTTCTGCAAAGGAAAACTTGTAATGTAATTAAAAATGTCAGTTTGATTAACAGCAAGTCAATCTATACTTCTTAGTAATATTACCTTTAAAATTTACAAAATAGTTTATTTTTATTTGTACTTTTGTAACAGGATAATAACCAGATATTATTGTGTTGCAAAATTATTATTTTTAAAAGCATCACTTTTTTTGAGATAGAAAACATACAATCTTTTATTTTATTCTACCCAATGGGTTGTTAAACCATATTCTTCTTGGAACTCAGTCATGTTGACTTGGGATAATTTATAATTAGGTCATGAATTTTTTTTTTTTTTTCTTCCATCAACATGCCTCCCTGAAGAGGAAAGGAAAAAAGAGCTTCCATTTTTCTTTATTTGGCATTTTCTGTGCTATATTTCAAACTTCTTACAAGACATTTCTATAGGAACCCTCTCTTCTAAATTATACCTTTTCGAAAATGGTAACAATATTCCAAGAGTTAAAGGCTCAAAACTTCAGGGTTCTCTTTGATTCCTCCTTTCCCTCGAGCATCATCGAGCTCTCTTCCTTGTCTCACCAACATAAGGTTAGATTTATCTTTCAAAAACACTGTCAGATCTTCCTATTTCTCCACATCTCAACAACATCCTTGCCTATAGCAGAGTTAGCACATGTCCATTACCAGACAGTATCTCCCTCATTAGCCGGTGTCAGATGTTAATTGAACATGAAGCTATTTCTTACTGATACAACTTGAGACTCTTTCTCAAGTTAGTTGAGACTAGTAGCCTTCTCTAGCAATTTGACATCGGCATGAGAAATAATATAATGTCAATCTGGTTCTTCATGACAAATTTCAGCACCCTTGGGCTGATATTGAGGCTTCTCTATAATTGGGTTCTAACCTACGTTTTTAGTATTGACTCTACTACTTCTTAGTAAAAAGATTCTATCCAGTGAAGCCCATTTTGTATGTTTATTTTCCTGATTCTCCACTTTACTCATATTCTTCCTCCATATTTCCTCTTAATGTCATCAAAACTTGACCAGCTCCATCTTATCAGAATCTTCTGGGGATTTCTTCTTAATGGCATTTCTACAATCCTTACTATCAGGGATGTTGTATACACATGCCTCTTTGATCTTTTAATTTTTCATATGCATATCTCATCTTCCTAAGTAGTTGTAAGGTCAGTGAAAAGTGACTGGGGGCTTGTATTAGTTGCAGTAGGCTAACTTCTGTAATAATAGAAAAATCTCTGAAGCTAAATTCAATAAAACTTAATTTCTTGTGCATGTCACAGTCCAACAGAGGAAGAAAGAGAGAAGAGCTTCTTATCAAGTAATTTTCCTATGAATTCAGTGATTTGTAAGGTATATTTTGATTATACTATTGGTTAACATCAATGAATTATTTCTGTTTGCAAGATTTGCATTGCAATATAAAATATTTCTATGCTTACTATAAATAAGTTTTTAAAATTATGTTAAGTTTGAGTAGCTGGAAAAAGGAGATCCTTCTCCAAACCCAATTAGATATAGCCATTGACAGTTTGATTTGTATGCCATTAGAATGTTTCCAATATTTATACAAATGTTTATACTATGTATAGTATGTTGAGAGAGAGTTTAGTTTTAAATAGGGTCATAACATACATATATTCTATAATTTGCACTGTTAACAGGTCAACGCTATATATATTGTTGGCATTATATAGAGAACAACTTCATTGTTTTAAAAAGCTGTGTAGTATTCCATCAGATAGATATATAGTAGAACCTCTGTAAGTTGACCATCCAAGGGCCTATAACCAATTGGTCAACATAAGGAGCTAGGTCTACTGTGTGGATATGTACATGTGGTGAGTGTTCCATCTATAAAGATTAGGTCAACTTGAAGGAGTGGTCAGCGTAGGGAGGTGGTCCACTATGAAGGTTTTATTGCATTTTAATTGACTTAAGCTATATCCTATAGATAGTAATTTGGACCAAAGGTTAGCTTTTTAAATTAATGGTGCTAGGACAATTGGCTACCAGTTGTGAAAAAAATATGAAGTTAAATCCTCAGTTCATGCTATAGTCACAATAAATTCTAGATGGATTGAAGATTTTTTTTTTTTTGAGCAGAGTCTTTCTCTATCACCCTGGCTAGAGTGCCATGGTGTCATAGCTCATACCAACCTCAAACTCTTGGGCTTGAGCAATCCTCTTGCTTCAGGCTCCTGAGTAGCTAAAACTACAGGCCCTCACCACAATGCTGGGCTATTTTTTTTCTTTTTTTTAGTAGAGACAGGGTCTCACTTTTGCTCAGGCTGGTCTCTAACTCCTGAGCTCAAGCAACCTACCCACCTCAGCCTCATGAGCCACCCTGCCCGGCCCTAGATTGAAGATTTAAATATTAATTTAAAAACTAAAAGTAATGGGGTGGCAGCTGTGGCTCAAAGAAGTAGGGTGCCAGCCCCACATACCGAAGGTGGCAGTTTCAAACCCAGCCCCAGCCAAAAAAAAAAAAAAAAAAAAAATAAAAGTACTATAAGATAACTCAAGAGAATATTTCTACTAATTTATGCAGAGAGGGCAAATTTGCAAGAGTTATCTAAAACACAAAAGTTTAAAGGAAAAGAATGAACAAGTTTGATTTTTAAAAGTCAAAATATTCTTATGTATTAAACTACCATACACATAGGAAAGGATGCACGATCTGGGAGAATGGTTTTAGGATTGGATGGTAAATAATTTATGGAACATCTAGAACACACATAGGTAATTTATGACATTCTCAGCTTATAGTGCTTTTCAATGCTTGTGAATAACTCATGTTGGTAGCTCACATTTCATGGGTTGGCTTGTCATCACCAACTTGTTATGACCAACTCTAGACATAAGCTATTTGTTCATATGTCATGGCTTGTAAAATATACCAATATACTGTATGACAAATTCTTTTCTTGTTTTCAAGCCTAATAGTTTAAAATGCAGCTGTAATATTGCGGAAGACAAACTTTCATTCATTAAGTTGGTGGGACCTTACCTACTGTGCATAATGCAATGGTACATTTCAAATCTATTAAGAGTAGAGTATGAATGTCTGACCACAACAAATAAGTAAGTGAAGTGATGGTTTTGTTAATCAGTTTGATGTAAGTAGTCCACATTGTATATCAAATCAACATATTGTATCTCATAAATGTACACTGTTATGATTTAATTGAAAAAAAGTTGTTCTCAGTTGTTAGTACTTGGGTGAGACTTGGTTACTGAGAGTAGCTAGAGAATATCTTGATTCTGAGAAATAGGACATAGGAGGGGTAAGATTTAAAGAGATTAGAAAATAAGTGGTCAGAGTTCCATTCCAGAGAAAGTGGGATTAAATGGGTGTTAGATTAAAGGACCCAGGGAAGCTTTACAAGATATGTTTCCTGAAAGTGAGATAAAATGTTGAAATAAGCATTAGGGAAAGACCCTAAACAAAATTCACTTGCTTCACCATTATTCCCGAGGTGAGTATTGCAGATTCCTTTTTTCTTTTCTTTTCTTTTCTTTCTTTCTTTCTTTCTTTTTTATTTTATTATTATTTTTTTTTTATGCAGGATCTTGCTCTGTTACCCAGGTCAGAGTAAAGTGGTATGATCATAGCTCACTACATTCCTTGATAAGAGGACAGATAGATGCATTATTTCAAGAAATAGTTGAAATGAATAAAATTAAAATTCTCTTGAATATAAAAGCAAATGTTTTGTTTGAACAAAACTTGAGAAACTGCAAAAGTGAAGGTAGGATAGTACTTCATCTGATGAAATGTCTAATGGAACATCATTTCTGGGTTTTAGAAAGTGCTGTGCACCTTGAATGTCTGCATGCTTACAAGCCCAGGACCAAATAATCCCTTTTAGGGACTGGTAATATATATATGATAAAGGATATTTTCAATATTTGTTCCAAGGATTTATCCTGAGCATGATTAATGTCTTGGAATTATCTGTAACTAATTATGCTACTTAGCAGTTTGAATGTCCCATCGGTGTGAAATCATTGGAACGGTAATAGCATGGCACACATCAGAATGCTCTGATTTATTATCTGTCACTGATAAGTTTAGATTCACACCATCTGGGATGATTAGCAATTATTTACTGTCCCAGGAGGAAGCTGGTGAGAATGTCCTTTGTGTGGAAATAGATTAGATTGGAGATTCACAGAGCTGGCTCCTTGACTACCCCTATGGATATGAGTATATTTCCCTCACAGCTTGACAGAACTTTATTTATAAAGGTGTAAGCAAACATTCTTACTTCTGCCTTAGGGAGGAATCTTTTTTAGTCTCAGAGCGATTTACATGCTTGCTTCTCGCTTTGACAGAGCAGTGATTTATAACTCCCCTCTTACTTCTTTCTCCATAGGCTAATTTCAGGCTAGACTTGAGACAGGTGGAAAGGACATCCGCTTTAGTGTTTTAGGAGAATGGGTATATGTCATGGATTCCCAACTTTTAACAGGCTTTAGAGCCACCAGATTGCTTTAAAAATAAAACACCCGGACAGTTAGGTATTTGGGAATTTGTATCATAAATGTGGCAGGTGCCCAACATTTGTCTTTAAGGCAAGGGTTTTGTGGTTGTATTTGAAATGGAAATATGGATTCTTTTATGATCCTTGTGATTTTTTCACAAGGTACTTCCTTCTAATCCTTATTTGTCCAAAGAACATAATTTGATTTATCTTATGACTCTAAAAACACTTGAGTTTCTGCATTAATGCTAATGGTTTATGTCAAGTTAGGACTTTTAATAGAAGTGCAAATGTTACATGTTCAGCAAACTATATTTTTTGACTGCCCCCCTCACTTCTTACAGGGAAAGTGCCATTTCCTTCTCAAATTCCCATAAGTTTATCTTCTGGTGTTTATAGTGTTTTACTTGATAACAGGTAGCATTCTCATTTTAAAATTGCTTATTCTTTGTTTGTTTTGACAAATAGTGCTTGAAGATCCTTCTTGAGTCCTATTCTATTTACCATTTCTTATATTAGTAGTTGGCCTAGAGAGGATGGGAAATTTTATGTCTTTATATTTAAAGCTCTGTCTTTGAAGTACTTTTGGCTTTTAAAATCTACGTCAGCAGACCCTCTTTTACATCCAACTCCCAAACCCTCTTATTTTAAATTAATTAGATTCCTTTACTCCAATATTTTCATTAAAGTCATTTTGATAGTGGTGGTTGAGGGACATGGAACCACCTGCACTCTAGCAATTAATGTTGAGTATCTCTGGAGGATAAACCTTTAACTATATGCTAAAAAAGTACATTTTAAATAACTCTGATACTTTCTTCCTTGAATATTTTGCTTAAATTTTGAAATCATGGGGAGAAGTCAATATGTTAAATCTCAGGTTTTCTCTTGCAGATTTATCGCTCAACCTTATCCACAAAAAGACTCCCATTGTCCAGTCAGTTTGTCTATCTGAGCATGCCTTCAAAATATATTAAACAGTAGGTAAAGGGTGAAAGCAACTTGAGAAATCTTAACAGCGAAAGGGTTATTCTTCCATTTTTTTTTTTTTTTTCCCCTGTAAAACACTGCTTCAGTCAAATAATAGCCTTATTCTTGGGGTAAAGATGGTATTCATAACTGACCATATACATATCTTATTTGTTCTTGACTCCCTGCATTTTAATGATATGGAAGACCTATTTGAGGATTTCCTTATGCAGTCACACTTTTCAGTTGACTTTTGTGAGCACCAGAATTGGTCTCTTAAACTGAGGGAAGATAATGTCTCTATCAGCAACATGCAACATGACAAATACAATCTGTAGCAACACATTGACAGAAATCCTTATTGGATCAGGTGGCAGTTTTGGGTCACCAGAAACTTAAGATAAAGTCAAATGGGCAGTGTTAGCACAGAAGTTAATTGCAGGGCTAGAAACTGTATTATTAGCGAGAATTTCCAGCAGAAGACTCCAAAGGTAGGTGTCCTATCTAGAGGTACTAGGAATAGGTTGTGATATTTTAATAGCAAACAATTTTTATGAACTGCAGATATATAGATTGAGACATTGTTTGGGGGGTTTTGCAAATAGTTAATACTGGCTGCCGAGCCCCAGCTATTCAGAAGTCCTGTTTTATAATCAGTTAGTTTAAATTTCTTCATAATGAAAGCCTATAGGATGTGGGTCAAGATAGAATCCTGCATATGGATTGTACTAATGGTCATTTATTATAATTTAAATTACAATAAATCATCATTTATTATAATGTATACAATGAAACTGAATATAAATTTCAAAATGTCGTTTAATACAGCATTAAAAATATTGTCTTACTATAAAAATAAAGCTGTACAACAGAGTAAAAAGGCATAGGCCAGAGATTGTGAAATGCAGTTATGCTAATGGCGCCCCCATTCACCTTCTGTTCTTTTAGGAAGGGATTAATGGATAGCTTTGTGGGCAAGAACAGCTTAAGAATTATTCTTTTTTCCCTGTTAACGATATTAGCAATGTTACTCAGGTAAATATAAATTTTAAATATCAGATAGGAAGAGTATATTTAATTTTGCAATTTTGTTTGGAACTTTGAAGTTCACTTTTATTTCATTAAGATCTTGAAGGTGTAAGAGCCAAGTTGGGCAAGTAGGCTGTCAGATCTGATTGGAGAGACACCTTTATAAGAATCATGCTAGAAAGCATTAATTATCATCCAGCCAATTCACATTATGGATTCTAAGAATGAAAGCACTTTATACACTCAATAATTAATTTTCTAAGATGGATTGTTTTTCTTAGATGGATGAATAATTATGTATTCAAATTATTGCAAAATGAAGGTGACATTTTTGTAGAACATTTCCCTCATTTTTAGATCATCTTAATGGTGAAAAAAATGCAATCCAGGGAAGAAAACTGTCAGAAGAGGAGAGATAGAAATATTTCAACCTAGATTTTGTCAGTTGCATGGCAATGCCTTGGACAGTCACATGTCCAAGTCTTTTCTCTGTCTAGCTTTTACTTATACTAAGTGACAGATGGTGTAGATGCCTGCAATTTTTTTATATGTCCGCTCAGAGCTCAGTGGCTGTGGGACCCACACAACACAACATTTGCCTTAGGCTTCATATTATTTGAGTAATATGGGCAGCAAATCACAGAAAACCTGACTGCACCTGGCCTACAAGGTGAAGAATTGTACTGGTTCCCATATAGAGAAATCTGGTGGTAAGGTGGTTCCAGGGACATTTCATTTACTTGCTTTGGATCCATTTCCCTGTGATCCTCTTCACTCTGCCTCCTTTCAAGTGTTGACTTCTTCCTCTGACTGGATCTCATGTTTATGTGTGACAATATACAAAAGGAAGAGAAGGATTAGTTTCTCTGACAGTTCTCTTAGAAAAATGAAGAATGATTAATCTGGGTCACTACCCCCTCCCCTCACAAAGGCTTCTCATTGGAAATCTCATAGGCCCTTAATAAATCACATGGTCATTTCTGAACCAATCACTTGCAAGGAGAAAAACTAGATTATTCTTAGTCCAGTTCAGTCTATTTCAGGACCTGGGGTGGAGTCAGCTTCCCCTGAAGCACACAAAGTGGGAAGGTACTAAGTTGGACTCTTGTTTGAAAGGTGGGATAGGGAGTAGATGCTGAGTAGGAAGGAAATATATGTGTAGATGTGAGATTTAAGGATATTCTCTTTTGCTGCCCCTTCACTATAATACTCATGTGTACCCACTCTTGCATTCCAGATAACATGCTAATCTCCAAATTTCAAATGTGCCTATCTGTATCTCATTGTCACAGGATATCACTTTTAGTTAAGAGCTGAGAAGATCATGTGGGTTAAGGACAAGGTATGATAAAAGATGATAATAGCCTCAAAGAATATTTGCATTTTTATCTCCTACAGGGATGGTAGTTAGAAACAGTGTTTACCCCAAGCTACAAGAGTTGTGCTGGCCACAAGAAGAAAGGAATTGCAGGATAGGATGATCCACCTGGACCTGTCAAATCTATACTGCACCGGCAGATAACCAGGTACCATAAAAGTTGGAGGACATTAACATTCCAAGACAAATTGTCAGATGTGTGCCTTAAGGATTGTTGAAACATAATTAACATGAAAATGGGACGGAATGAATAAACTTGATTGATTTGTGCTTTAGAAGCTGGATGTGTGTGTATGTGTGATACATACCCATAATATTCACGTGGATCTGTCTGAATCACTAGTGGTGTTATGTTTTTCTAAATATGCTAAGTGCCTTCTTTGTGATTAGAAGGCAAAATAAAACCCCATGTTTTGAATACTTTGGAGTCATGCTAATTCCGGAGCTTCCTAGATAATTCTCAAAGTTATAAAAATGGATTTTATAACACAGTCATTATAGTAGATGAGTTACTCATTCTTTGTAATGCTAACAGTAAATTGTAAAATTTATGAGCCTGCTTCCAGAATAACAACATTGATAGAGGAAGTAACTTGATTTTGGAGGATAAAAGCCTGTAAAAGCAACCAGCTAAAAATATTAAGAATGATGATCACCCCTTTCTTGAAATGAAGTTTTATCTCATTTTATCTTCACTCCCACTTCACTTAAATAAAGACTTCCATTCTTCAGATGAAGAAATGGAGGCTTAGAGCCATTTGATCTTGTTTATTCTAGATCAAACAGCTTATATTGGTAGAGGGAAATGTTTCTGTCCTGTCTGCACTTTACCACACCTGGCATTCCAAATTGGTGAGATTTTTTTTTTTTTTTTATATTATCAGCCTCACAAGTAAGTAGAATAAATGGTACTGCAGTGGTATGATTTGAAGGCCCCCAAAGTATTTTTCCCCTCTGTTTTTAAGTTTTAGAAATTCTACCAGTAGTTTATTTCATATTTTGAAGAATGTTCTTTCCTAGCATTCTTCGTACAAAAATGAACTGTGGGGCATAGTCAGTACCTTTCTAAGACATTAGTATGAATGAATGAATTTCCTTCCTTCAGAGTGGGGGCAGAGGAACTGGCCGCATAGGAACTCTGTAGGAAGAGAGAGGGGAAGAGAGTCAAACCTGTGTCTTAAATATGAATTTTGCTGAAAGCTAGCTTTCATCTTTATTTGCTTTAATGTTATTTGTGGGAAGCAACAAGACCTGCAGATGGTTTGGAGTCAGATTCCTTGAATTTAAGTTTGGATCCTGCCATTTTCTAGTTGAGTGGCAGCTAATCCGTTAAAGTCTGCTTCTCCCATGTGTAAATGTGAATAATAATACTTGCCTTACCTCCTGAAAGGGTTCATGCACTGATCATGATCATGGGGGATAAAATAAGTGAATGCATTTTGAACACTATGAAGTGTTCTGTAAAATTTAGTTCTCAGTATTATTATGAAATCTAAGTTTTGTGGATGCTAATCTAGAGTTTTAAATGCTTTTCCAAAATTAAACACGGAGAGCAAAACAATCCTATTGATTTACCACACCTATGGTGTGCCAATTCTAGTAAGTATATCTAGACAATAAAAATGACATTTTTTTTGCTCATCTTTCCATTGTTTTCTGTCTTCCTGTAAGAAACTAGAGTCCTCATTCTCAGTGCTATCAGCCTTACATCCACCAATTCAAAGGTTTTCTTTCTAGTGAGATTTTAGTATTCCTTGAACACTCTTGATAGCCCAAGCTAATAAAATCTAGGTCTCTGATTATAAACTATCACGAACACTTCAGCCATTTTGGTAATCAGAGGTAGAAATTCTCCACTGCATCTATCTATATTTGCTCCTCTGAGACACATTGCATGTAAGAACCGAGATGACAGTTCACTCAGTAATGTTATTAGTCTCTGAATTAGGCTAATTCATCATCAGCCTCTAGTCTTAGCATTTTCCACAAATGCTGAGCTGGCATTTCTTTGGTCTTAGACTGTTGTAGGATCACTCTCCCCTTTTAATTAAAACAAAGTTTAGAAGGAAGTAGAATGATAGCATTCTTCCCTTGGCAATAATAAAACACTGTCTACTATGTATAAAGATATTGCCCCTGAAGCCCATCATTTCGGCATGCTGTTGCTTATTTTTCATACACGGTAATAGTATTATAATAATTATAGAAAACAGAGAGCAATACCCATAATTCTCCCCCAAACTGGAACTTACAGTTTCATATTTGTAGATGACCTTTTAGTTCTTATCTGTATATATAGAAAATATTTGTAATAATAGTGTGCGTTCATTGTTTCTATTAGTTAGCATGAAACAAACATTTTTCCTCAGGTATATACTTTTAATTATTATCACTTCTACTGCTTATATAAAATGACTACTTTATGTGTGGATAGACCATTTTTTAAATTTGTTTCTATATTCCTCTTTTATTAACACCGTATTAAGGAGTGTGTGCTTTGAGCATTTCTCCTGCCAAGCAGGAATAATTTAGATCATTCAGATAGTCCTATCCAGGTTTTTTAATTGTCAAAGATATGTAATTTAAAGATGGCTGACTCAATGCAGGGTGTAGTTTTGAAACAGAATGAAATTCATCCTTGGTTCAAGGGATTCATTTTATGATCTTGACCACAATAGTACCTCTTCTAACTAATTAATAAGCCTTAGTTTTTTTTTTTTATTAAGGATTATTGGTTTTGTTGAGAATCAGAAACTAAAGGAAATCAACTTGAACTTTCATAAAGAATTTTGGCTTTTGTCTTTAAACAAATCTCTTTATTCATACATGTCCCTTTCTCTGATTTCTACATTCTCACTTATTTAGGAAGGGTCACATTTGACCTTCAAAATTGTTACTTTCTCTTCTGTAAATTATTTATGTTGTTTATAATTTTCCTATCAATTCCATGTCTTTGTAAGTTTCTCACATAACTAGACTGATAGGAAGAGCTCCTATCTACAATTCTATAAGTTCAGCTCCATAGTAGTTTCATTTCCAGACACATTAAAAAATACATAATGTCAATATCCTTGAGAGATAAATGTTCTTAAAATCCCCAGAAGTTAATTTCATGATGTACAGGCTTTGGATAAGATGATGTTTGTCACATATCTAATCCCTTATTTATTTGATAGCTCAGGGGTTCTCAAGCAACCTAGAAAAAAAAGAACCTTTTCTAATATGACAATAACTTAAAAATAATACAGACCGATGTCAGTTCACTTTGTATCTGGCTTTTGTATCTTGTTTTTATGATAAAATAGGGCCCTCTAAAGTTTGATGCTAAGAAGTAAGGCACCATAATGTGTCTTAGGCCAATGTAGGGAGTACAAGGTGGGCATGTGGAAGGACCAAGGTATGTTGAATTAATTGACACAAAGATGATGTTACTAGAGGGAGGAGAAATTGATGGCTCATATGAGGTATTGTAGACAGGTCAATAAAAGGTTCCACAGGAAATACTGGGTTAGTGACATGTGGAAATATAAGTAGTCCATGTGTGTGTCCAATGAGGAAATTCTTTGTCAATCCTAAAAAACAAAAGCTGAGAAATTCAGAATATTTAGAAGACAGAAGACAGACAGGGGCACACACACATAGAAGTGCAGTTTTTCAGACAGGAGAAGAGACCTGTTTTAGGCAAGTGATGTCAGCCATTTTACTGTATGTTGGAATTACCAAAGCTTCATAGGAACCATAGTGAATTTTGAGTAATTAAAAAAGCAAATAATGAGATTAAGTAACCAGCTAAAAGAAAATGTTATACCTGGGCAGACCAATCTGAGGCAAAACTCACAAAAAAGGATCAGCAAAATTTGGACATGCCAAGGAGAATATGGACCTATCAGCAATAAAGTAAAATAAAATATATATATATAGATAAAGATTTTTATCAGTTCCCAATGAGGAGAAACTTTGGTGTGGCACTTTCCTCTGTGTCTTTTTCTGGTATGCTGCATATAACATGAGGTAGGCGGATAATATTTTTGTGTGTGTGTATGGCTCCATATGCCAAACATCTAACAGTGTGTGTCATGCAGGAAGGGCTCAAAATGTTTATTGAATAAGTGAATAAATGAAGCAAGTGGGATCTTGAGGGAAGAGTGGAAGTTTTCCAGGCTGAGAAAGGAGACAAAAGGTATTTGAGGAAAAAAATGTCAACATATGCTGTTAAATGGGCTACTTCTAGGTTGATGTGGTTGTAGAAAAAAAGTGTGTGTCACATGGAATGGGTTCTGGAGCTTATGGAGGGGAATAGAACTAAATGAAGCTAGATGATCAATGGTTATTATTATTATTATTATTATTATTTTTGGAGACAGAATCTCACTCTGTAACCTTTGGTAGAGTGCTGTGGTGTCATAGTTCATGGCAACCTCAAACTCTTGGACTTGAGTGATCCTCTTGCATCAGCCTCCCGAGTAGTTGGGACTACAGGCACCCACCACAACACCTGGCTATTTGTAGAGATGGGGTCTCGCTTTTCCTCAGGCTGGTCTCTAACTCTTGAGTTCAAGCAATCCACCCACCTTGGCCTCCCAAAGTACTAGTATTGTTGAATTATTCTTTTCTATCACCTTCTCACTCTACTATGGGACTAATAGACCCCAAATATTCCTAAATAACTATTCAATGCAGATTTCTTTCACTGTAGCCTTTTGTCAAACTTATTTACCTCATTATTGGTAATTATTTAATATCTGTGTTCTTGCATATGTTTCAGGCTCCTTAAAGAAAGGAAACATTTTTTTTCCAATATAGCATCTCAAGTGCCTAGTACTATGACTGGCATTTAGAAAATTGTATGAACATATTTATCAACCAATGATTAACTATCCTTTCCCTAGATTTACTGATAATCTCTTGAGTCTAACTATTTCGGAAAAACACCTGTCTAAGAAGCTCCAGAACTATTCTGGATCTTAGAGGTACAGCTTGATATATGGCATGCTATTTCATTTTAGTGGTGTCAGGCCCTGGGATGGCTCTGACATCTAGGTTCCTGGATAGATTCTTAAATATGTCCATGTCAGGATAAGAGGTTCTGTATCACTTTCTTACAGCAAGCCTCATACCTAGGAGCTCCACAGGAGCATCATGCATATGTAGTGGCTGAACGATGGACTATGTGTCTGCTTATAGCACCACAATATTCTGCAGCCATTTTTTGTTTTACACTTAGTTTAATTCAGAATTTTCCAGTGGAAATTACAGGACTGTAATACTTCCTTTTATTCTTACTGTTTCTTCCTTTACGTTTTCTGATCAAAGGTTTTAGAACTCCATTAGTTTGGGATGTAAAATAATAAAGATTCTCTGTCCCATTCTCTTCTTGTACTACCACAGTCAAAACAAGAAAGCCTTTCTACTGATGAAATTAAGTATTAGTATTTTAATTAAAAATTTATTCAAATTAACCAGGGGTCCTCAACCTTTTTAAACAGGGGGCTAGGTCACTGTCCCTCAGACTGTTGGAGGGCCAGACTATAGTTTAAAAAACAAACTATGAACAAATTCCTATGCACACTGCACATATCTTATTTTGAAGTAAACAATCAAACAAACAAACAAAAAAATGGGAACAAATACAATCACACCGCCTCATGTGGCCTGCGGGCTGTGGTTTGAGGACCTCAGGGCCCTATCAAGGCTTCTGGTTTTTTTTTTTTTTTTTTTTTTTTTTTTTTCCAGTCCATTAGTGTTCTCCTTTTTTCTTTCTCTCTTTACATCATTTCCATAAGTCTTCGTTCCATTATCCAAGAGGTCTCCCTTGTCTCCCTTCTTTTTGTTACATTTACTAGGAAAAAAAATCCACCTGTGGATGAACTCAGTTCTTACACTGTTTTTCTGTAAATGAATGATAACTTTCCTTGAAGGATCCTCCATACTTCTTGACAATTATATTTGCTTTCTCTGATCAGCTCGTTCCCATGCTTTCCACAAAAACCATTCCAATAGTTTGTCATTCTCTCCACACTTTTGCCCATCACATATCCCTCCCACCCTATTTTAAATCTATACTTTGCCTTCTACTTTAGAGAAAAAAAAATCATCGAATTGGAGTTTTCTTATATTTTCAGTTCACAAGATAGCCACTGCTTTGCTCTTCCACACTTGTCTTTCCTGCTAGATTTGTGAAGAAGATGGTCTCTTTATGTAGAGTTAATCCTTTCCCTTATTGTTAGGATCCCACCTAGGTCCCAACTTTTGAGAATCTTTACATTATTTTGGATTTATTCCTTTCTTGTGTATTTTTTATTTCTGGAATTTGGATACATTGCATTTATTTTTAGATCAAGTCAAGTTATTATGTGTAATAAAGTGAAAGACCTTACTTGATTACTCAGCCATCTCTAGCTACCACCCCATGCCTCTCCATCTAAGAAATGTCTCTGCCATCTTTCTCCATTGTTTCACCACCAACCGATTGTCCAGGCCACTTCCATCTAGCTTTCAGTCTGATCAATAAACTGAAATATTTCTCAATAAATTCTATGTCCTTAAATATGATAGATATTTCTTAGTTCTCATCTGAGTTTACTTCTCAACAGTTTGGACAAGATTGACCATTTTTTCCCCATTGAAACACTCATAAAAGATGTTTTTATGCTAACATCTCCTATTGTTTGTTTTATCCTTACCTTTCTGGCTATTTACTCTCTGTCTTGTTTGACAGCTTATCTTCTCCTAGTTGGACAGATGATATTGAAGTTTGTCAAGATTCAGTCTTAGCCCTTCTCTTTTTCTCTTTCTGTTGGCTAACTCTGCAGTAGTTCTCAACCCTGGTTAATTATTAAAGTTATGAAGAGGTGTTTAAAAAGTAGTGGTCATATCCCAAACAATTAAATTAAAATCTCTGGGCCTGGGCATCAGCTTTTGTACAAAAACAACTGTCAGGTGATTCTGATGTTAATCCAGGGTTAAGAAGCACCCAATTCATGGTTTTTACTACTAACCATAGGCAGATAACATGTAAATATCTCTTTAGCCCAGACCGTTCCTCATTGCTCTCCCTCATGTATGTTCAACTGCCTACTTGATTTCCCTTCTAGAATATCTAAAAGAAACCTCAAACTTATATGTCTAATTCTCTTCCTGTGTCTTCTGTTGCAGTGAATGAACTCATCACACATACCCTGGACAAACCAGAAAGATAAGAATCATCCTTAACATCGATGTATCCTTCATCTCCTACATCTAATTCACCACTAGGTCCTGTCTATTTTACTTCTTAGATCTCTTGAATCCATCACATCTCTTTCCTTATAATCTATATTCTAGTGTACAACATTATCTACTATCAAGTGATAGTAGATACCTGCTAAGTAGCTTTCTCATTTCTACTCTTGTTCCCCTAATTTTTTCTCTGCATTGTAATAACTAAGCAATTGTTTTCAAGCACATATCTAATTCTTCCCTTCACCTTAATACATTTAAAACCTTTCCATAAAAAATAAAATAAAGTGAAGTAAAACCTTTCCGTACATTTATATTGCTATTAGCATACAGCAAAATCATCAGAACATGTTTGCATTGGTTTAGGACTCTTTGGTTATAAGCAACAGAACTTGATTTGCACTAACTTAAGCAAACAAACATTTATTAGATGAATATTTTATTTTTTCAGAGTTGATGAAAAGATGAAATAACTTGGAAGCAGAAAGGAAGGAAAGGGTGGGAAAGATTAAAAGACTATGGAATTGAAACACCCGATTTTTTTTCATATTAGGAGTAGTCTACTTTGGATGTACCTTCTTAATTGGTTCAGCGATGAATGTACTGTGCTGTCCAGGATGATTTTGAAAATGAAAGGGAATGCTAATTACAATTATGCCAAGAAAGGAGACATAAACAGGATTATCTCAGGCAAACTAAAATCTCTGGTTAACCTAATAAGTGACTATAGCCCTGACTGACATCTTGACCCCTACCTTATGAGAGACCCTGATTTAAAACTATCCAGCAAAGCCATCCCCCCATTTTTGACTCATAAAAACTGGGAGAAAATAAATCATTCTTTTCACTCTAGGTTACTAGGTTTTGAAATAATTTGTTACGCAGTAATACATACCTAATAAAATGTATTTATGTTACTGATGAAAAAATTTCAAAAAAAAAAAAAAATTCTTCCTTACTAGGCTGATACTTCCCAAAGGGCATAGTCTGTGTTTTGTTTGCTTATTATTGTACCTACAGAATTTTTGTGAATGAATAAATGAATGAATGAATCACTGTAATTTGATTGCATCTTGAGAGCCACTATGCTGCAATTACTATCTGGTTCTGTTATACTTTCTTACACAGGGCCTTTCAGAAATGTATGAGCCTGTGGGTGTTTGGAAAACAAAATTTGATAATTGTGAAAAGCAGAATCCCAGATTTTCACCTGCTTAATTATCCAGTTAGATCCAGACTTTATTTTAAAGAGGGGTATTATGTTTTCCATGACTGAATACATGAATAAATCATATAGAAGCTGTCATTTTTAAACTATAAAGATTTTGGAAAGGGAAACACTCTTACAAACAGGTGGTGTGCTGTGAATAATGCAATTTGAAATGATCTCAGGGAAAGAGCTGGGCCCAGTTAGACTAGACAGTAACCTTCCACTTGCAAAGTCGTTTTCTATGAATGACTTTTGCAGCTTTGGGTCCTTGATCTTCATGCAAAATTAACTGTCATCAAAATTTCATGGTCTATAAACTAAACCACTTCAGCTTTATGTCACCCATATGACACATTGAAGTGTGACCAGAGATGAGAGAATAAACCATGGCAGAAATGAGAAAATGGTGGTGGTGGAACTATGACATAAATGGCAAATAAACGATGTGCATAAAGATATAAACAAGGCATTTTCAAATTGGCATTCTATTGTATTATAAAAACTGTTTTTCTCTACTGTGAGAGTGGTAAGTGGGAGTAAGGAGAGAAAGAGAAGACTTTATAAGGTGACTTATGTAAGGTAGATAAGCCTCATAATGAATGGAATCACTGTACCCATTAGATAGATACCAGCCATATTGCTTAGGAAAATGTAGCATCAAAATAATTTTATCATAACAAAGGAGGGTGCACTCTGAATTAGACGCAACGGCTGAATACATTAAAGAGATTTGTCTGGTTTATTTCCATTTGTTTCTCATGGATGAGCAAACTAAATTCAAAGTGTAAAGAGCCCCTGCATGGCATATTTTAATTTAGTGAAACATTAAAAGGATTGATCTCATATATCACTATGCCTTATGGATTTGCCATCTTGTATGATGCTGACTTTTTGAATGACTGCTCCCTAAGGTAAACATGACTTCCTGTGCCATTTTGTATCTAGAAGAAACAATTCAGCATTCAACCTCTCAAAAGGCCTTTTAAATCTTACAACTTATGCTATTGTTACATGGCATTCACTTATGAACAGGGATTACTTATTACTCAATGTATTCCTTGAAAAAAAGGACATTAATTTGTCTCTCTGTTTAAAAATAAAAGGGCATTGAGTACCACAATAAACTTACAATTTGAAAACTTGGTAGTTTATTCTTTTCATGCTAATGTGTGAAAACTGAAACCACCGTATCTTAATTAGGGAAACGTTTAGGTTGTAAAGCAAAATGTCATTCAAAAATTATTGCATTTTAGAAGAAATCCAAAATTTTAAATACCACATAGTATTTAAAATACCACATATGAAACTATCTATGTTTTTATACTTTAGTTATTAAAGGCAACTATGAATAATTTTAGTGTTTTTCCTTAAGGAAAAAAATACCCATAATTTTTCAATAAAAGAGCTGCCAACTACCTGACTTAGTTGAATATTCACCGTGGAATTCCTCTTCTGTAATAAATTCTGACTGTTACAGTCATTCTTTCCATCAGCGCCCAACAATCTGGTACAGGTTGTAGAAATACACCTGCATGAGATAGTTCATGCCCTGGCTTATCATCTTATTAAGTGTTGAAACTAATTAGTGCTAGTCTCAGAGACAGAAGTGATTTTTTTTTTTTCCTGTATACCATTGCATCCAGGATTATGTTATAAGGGTTCCCTAAGACCATGTTCTGCCTTGTTATACCTTAACAATTTTTGTACTTTGGATAACTTAAACTCTGAATTTGAACCTCATTTATTCTTGGTCTCTGAGGAGAGCATGTGGATGACTTTTAACTAAAAGGGCAAGGAGAGAGTAGGTAGGTGGACAAGACTGTCAACCTAAACCTGGTCCCAGATAGCCAAAGGTGAACTTGAAATGCTAGGGGGACTGGCTCTGTCTGGACACAGCAAAAGACTCCAGAGAAAGCTTCACAAAATAAGATGGGATAGGAAGGCAAGGAAAGAAAGGTGAGGAGACTGTTAAGTGAATTTAGGTCAGGTCAAATGAATTGGCTGAATAATTTTTTTTTAAATGCTTTTGGTTTTCAGAGCATTTTGGATTTTGGCATTGTAGAATAGAGATTGTGAGCCTGTCATATCTTTATAGATAAGAAAAATAAATACTAGGAATTTAAAATAACTTCCTGGAGAGGAACTCTCCTAGCTTCTCCAAAAAGGGATACATGATTCAAATAGTAATTCTGGAAGAATTTGACCAGAAAAATTAAGAATGTTATTGACTAATCAAAGGCTACCCTAAAAACAACTTACATTAGCCAAATGCTTCAGCTCTCTCTCTTCTGGTAGTTTTGTTATTTTTATTGTGGGGTTCATTGAGGGTACAGAGCATTAGATTACACTTATTGCATTTGTTAAGTAAATTCCCTCTTATAATTTTGTCCTACTTCCAAGAGGTGTGTCATACACTGTAAACCTCCATCTGCCCCTTTCCTCCCCTCTCCCTGCTCCCTCATTCCTCTGCCTCCTACCTTGAATTGAGTTTTTCTCTTATGAGAGTATGTATTACATCATCTACCAGCTTCATATTAGAATTGAGTACATTAGATTCTTGCTTCTCCATTCTTGTGATACTTTACTAAGAAGAATGTGTCCCAACTCCATCCAGGTTAATGCAAATGATGTAAAATCTCCATCTTTTTTAATCGATGAATAGTATTCCATGGCATACATATACCACAGCTTGTTAATCCATTCCTGGATTGGTGGGCATTTAGGTTGTTTCCACATTTTGGTGATTGTAGATTGAGCTGCGATAAACAGTCTAGTGCAAATGTCCTTATAATAAAATGATTTTTTTTTTTTCTGGGTAGATGCCTAGTAATGGGATTGCAGAATCAAATGGGAGATCTAATTTGAGTTCTTTGAGGATTCTTCATAGTAGTAGTTTTTTTTTGTTTGTTTTTTTTTTAATAGGTCATATTGAATTGCGATTTAAAAGTATGTTTTTAAAGCTGGACTGCCTAGGTTTGAATTCCAGTGCTACCACTTGCTATCTCTGTGACCTTGAACAAATTACTCAGTTTCTTAGGTTCTGTAAAATGGAGATAACACTGGCACCGACCTCATAAAGTTGTTATAAGGGTTAGAAGAGTTAATAGAGTACAGTATTTAAAAGTGTCTGGTGCTTAAATAGTTATTAAAACTATTGCCTACTTATTAGTGTATTATTACTAAAATTGTTGGTGGAATTACTCCTCTAACTGTAGCTATCAACTGACAGAAACATGTTACTGAATTTCCCATTGCCTACCTCCTGATGCATCTGTTCTCAAGGAGATCTTAATGTGGATACTCTTGTTTTAAATTCAAGTAAAGGCTAAAGGATAGGAGGTAAGATTATTCAAACTGGAAACAAAGTTTGTAGAAACTTGCTTTATTTTCTTTAAAGAGATTTATAAAAAAATGTTCTTCTTCTTTATGCATTTTACCAATCCAAACTATTTTTCTCTTTGGGGGAAATTACTAAATATTGCTATGTCTTTGTAAAGAGATAACCCAAAGTGTGAGACCACTCACAAGAAGATGAGTTTTAATTGAGAATAGAAGATGGATTTCCTAGCTTGCCATCTGCTTGTGTTCATTGGAGCCTTCATAAATGTTCAAATATCAGTGCTTTGAAGCAGTGGGCTGCAATGGCATTTTAGAATTGGGTGAATATGGCTAACTCAGATCTGTGTTTTTCTTTCTAGTTCCCCCCTGCCACTTTTGGAGTCCTTGAAAGTACATAGCCAGTAAACAAATTTTCTGTGGGTGACTGAGAAAGACCTGAAATGCAAATAGTTCGTTTTTTCCTCAAGTTTCCAATGGGGGAGAGTGAGGGATGCAGGGTTGTCTTTTTTTTTTTTTTTTTTTTTCCGCCAGTCTCGTTAGGATGCCTTCTGGGGTTGGAAATTAAACTACCTTTTTGTTAATTTTGTAGAATCCTGGTGTAGAAACCTAAGGCCATGGTTGACTTTTTAATATTCCCTTTACCCCAAAGGGCTAACATGTTCATAGCATTTTAGTTCGGCTTCAGTCCTGTCTCCTGTGACAGTATCTCAAGTCTTATGGCTGTGATTACATTATTAAAAGACAATACCAAGCAAAGGAAGGCACAAGCCAGTCAGCCAACACTGAACTCAGTTATCAAACTTATATGTCTTTGACTCTTTCCCAGCATTTTGCCATTTGCCATGTGGTTGCTTCATTATTGCATTAAATCAGATTCAGTTCCTGAAATGTTAGAGATGTTTATTTTTATAAATAGGAATCATCAAGTGGTCAAATATGTACTATTTTATCTTAGAAATGTAATCATTTGGCAAGATATTTATGTTTTATAATGTAAAATCTAAATGTAGATTTGAAAACTTAGTTAATACATTATTTTTTTTTCTTTTATCCACATTCTACGCTCTCATTGCCCCATAGGCAGTCACTTAATGTTTTTTTCCTCACAAAATGTGTACTGCTATTTTGCAAGTATCTATTTTAATTTACTTTAAAAGTTATTTTAAAAAAAAACTCATTCATTTCTTTTTTCCTAAGCACCATATATTTAGGAACTGTCATGTTGTTGAAATATGCTTTCAAATACACATGTTCTAATCCTAATTAAAGGGAGACCCATGTCATATGTAAATTGAAGACTTCTGAGAAGGCTTTTCTGACTGAGGACTTATTTCTCAGTAAGCCCAAATTATTGGCTATATTTAAAAATATATTTTGAAAGATCAATAAACTTAGTTACAGAAATATTTGAAAGTTGACAAACATTTCATTCTGAGTTTCTAGGTTTTTGGATAGAATCCTGCCCTATACAACTAGCCTTGCTCTGTGTTTGGAGATTGTTATTTAATCAGAGGCAAAGGTAGAGTTAATTATACTGCTCAGGTTAAGGTATACCATTGGCTCATGCAATGTTTTTGTTTTCTTTATCACTACGTTTATTTTCCTACTTTTTCTCCACTCTAGTTCTTATTCCCAATCTTCTCCCTTCCCATAGGCAAACATTTAATAAGTTGAAGTCTACCCTTCATTTCTAAGTATTCTTGAAAAAAATATATATTATTTTGTGTGCATAGATTTTTAATATACAGGAATGTTAATAGTATGCTATGCATATTATTGTTTCTTATTTTCTAGCACCATTAAATTTTTTTTTTTTTAATATTATGAGGTACAGATGATTTGGTTATATAGTTTGCTTTTGTATAATTTAAGTCAAAGTTATAAGTGTGTCCTTCTTCCTGAAAGTGTTCATTATAATTTTTAATATTCTATTTATGTTACTGGGTGTACAAATGTTACATTGCTTCAAACAACTGCACTGTAATCTATAGCATGAATCTGCCACATTGTACTTATTCCTGATGAAACATAGATTGTCTCCAACTCCCTGCTGCCTCAAAGAATATGGTAATAAACATCCTTGTGCATGTCCTCTTGTAGATTGTGAGAAAAAATTTCAGAGACATCTATCCAGGAATGAGAGCTCTGGATCAAAAGGTTTAGATATACTTAATTTATCTAGCACTTCCAGGTTGCTTTCCAGAACATCTGTGCCAATCTATACTCTATTTTGCCACATGCCTCCTAATTCTTGGAATTACCTAGCTGTGGTAGATTACATTTTTTTAAAAGATGGCTGCCATCTCCCATCCTGCATACTCTTCTAGAAACTTGCCTCTCACCATCAAGAAATGAAGTCCAATTTTCCTCCCTCTGCTTTGGTCAAAGGGACATGGCAGAAGTAACACTTTGTAACTTTTCAAGCCATATCATAAAAGGTGGTTCAGCTTCCACCTTGCTTGCTGAAAACTTGCCCTGGAGCCCTGAGATACCATGTCAGACGTCTGATTTCCCTGAGGCCAATATGCTGTGAAGAATCAGAAACTAGCCCACGTGATAGATGACCAGGAGGAGGGCCGCTTGACAAGAGAGAGATGCCTGGTCAACCACAGCTTCTCTGGCTCCAGCCGTCTTCTGACTCTGGGCCAGAACATCCCCGTCAAACCTTTTCTGAATCTCTCTTCCAAGAGACCACGAGAAGTGACAAGATGGTTGTTACTATTTTAATCTACTATGTTTTGTGGTAATTTTGTTATATAGCAATAGTGATAGGAATACCAGTTTTCTGACTTTTGCCAGTCTGATATATTAAAAGTATAATACATTTCCCTAATTACCTGTGAGTTTGAGTATCTCTTAATATGCTAGGGTTTCTTCTTAAGGTCATTTTCCCATTTTGGGGGGTGTCTTGTTATGTAAATATTCTTTTTGTATTCCAAATATTAGTTCCTTGTCAATTTGAGACATTACAAGTACTTCTGTTCTATCATCTGTCTGATTTTTCATTGAACAAAACCCTTCATTTTGATAGATCACACTCATTTGAATTTTCATATCTAGGTCTTTGAACCATTCAGAGGATGACTTTTTATAACATGTTATACAGAAATTCAGTTAATTTTTTTCCAAAATGGATTTTCCAACATTGTACAGATGACCCAATTTATAGCATTCTGTATTTACGAACATTCCCCAAGGCTGCCCATAAGGATAATTTATAATTAATACAGACCCACATGGCATAAGCAGTTCACTGGTATGGCATCTTTGAGCTACAGGCTAGTGTCATTGTTTATATAAACATATGTACAGCATCACTTTCGTGTAACATTTTTATTCCATTTTGTGAGTCTATCTTTACTCTCATGACTGTGCCTCCAAACTGAAAATCCACTGCAAGACCAGGTGAGCCTGCAGGTGATTACAATGGAAAGAAAGAAGTAGAAATATTTAAACATTCAGAGGAAGGCCAGACACCTTCATTCATTGGGAAAGCAGTAGGCTTCAGTCGCTCGAAGTGACTGAATCATACAGAGCAATCATACAGGATAAAGTGAGAATAATGAAGCATGTGACAGGCAGTGCTCCAATGAAAGCATCAGTGAAGACTAAGCAGCATAGTGAGTTAATTATTGAAATGGAAAGATTATTGTTGACTTGGTTAGAAGATCAAAATAAGGATTACATTCCTACTAGCCTAGTGTTGCTGCAACACGAAGTGAGTGTTAACCTTTAATAGTCTTTTTAGAAATTTCTCCTGTCTCCTATCTAAACTTTTTTGTATGAGTCTGTTTCTATGTCTTGTTTGTTTAAATTAAAAGAAAGAGCTAAATATTTTCTGTAGCTTATAGTACAGTAGTATTATTATAGTATTACACTTAAAAATTTTTTTCCTTTATTAAATCATAACTGTGTACAATGATGCATTTATGGGGTAAAATGTACTGATTTGATACACAATGTGAAATGCTTACATCTAACTGATTAACACAACCAATATCTCACTTACTTATCTGTTGTGGTAAGAGGTTTATACTCTGTTCTTAATAGTTTTGAAATGTACCATTGCATTATGCAAATTAGGTGAGGTCCCACCAAATACCCTCCCTCCTCACAATCTCCCCCTCCCCTCTCCTCCCCTACTCATTTCCTCACCTCTCCCTTCTCTTTCCTCCTTCTTTCTGGACTATAGTTATGTTTTATCATTCATATGAATGTGTAGGTGATTATATATATCACCTTCATAGTAGCATTGAGGACATTGTATACTTCCCCCCCCCCCCCATTCTTGAGATACTTTACTAAGAAGAATATGTTCCAGCTCCATTCAGGTAAACATAACAAGTGTGAAGTCTCCATCTTTTTATGGTTGCATAGGATTCCATGGTGTACATATACCATAATTTGTTAATCCATTCATGGGTTGATGGGCACTTGGGCTGTTTCCATGACTTGGAGGTTATGAATTGGGCTGCCATAAACATTCTGGTGCAAATGTCTTTGTTGTAAAATGATTGTTGATCATCTGGGTATATACCTAGTAGAGGAATTGCAGGATCTACTGAATGGTAGGTCTACTTTTAGATCCTTGAGTATTCTCCAAACTTATTATTACTACATATGAGTCGTGATAGTATTATTTTTATTATAGTTATTATTACCATATATGTGATTTTCATCAGGGATCTGAGTTACATACAAATCTGATGAAGAGGCATTCTCAGGACCTTATCGTGTTTGTGTTTCAAGGGCAGCATATAGGCTGAATGGTTCATCTTTTGTCTTTTGATTTGTGTATGGTGCCATCTTTATTGCATATTAGAGACATAGTTCTATTATGACTCATCCTTCTATTTCACTGGTCTATTTGTTCATTCTTACACCAAGACCATTTTATCTTTTTTATTATGACTTTTAGTGTGTCTTAATATCAAGTGAAGCAATTTTTTACTCTTTGATCTTCTTTTTCAAAGTCAACTTATCTATTTGTAGACCTATAGATTTCTAGGCACATTTTAGAAGAGGTCTATCAAGTTTATGAAAATAAATTCTGATGGAAACTTTATTGGAATTACTTTGAATTTATAGATCAATTTGGAGAAAATCAATGTGTTCATAATACAAAGCCATTCCTTTAAGAGCATGAAATTCTGTTCATTTATTTTGATTTTATTTTATGTTTTTCCATTGAATTAAAAAATTTATATAGCACCTGTGTATTTTGAGTGAAGTTAATTTCTAGAAATTTTATAATACTGGATGCTCTTGTTAATGGCATCTTATGTCTGTTTTTATTTTTAAGTTGGCTATTCTTTTTTTTTTTTTTTTTTTGAGACAGAGTCTCTCTTTGTCACCCTTGGTGGAGTGCCATGGTGTCATAGCTCATAGCAACCTCAAACTCTTGGGCTCAAGTGATTCTCTTGCCTCAGCCTCCCAAGTAGCTGGGACTATAGGCACTGGCCATAATGCCCATCTAGTTTTTTAGAGATGGATTCTCGCTCTGGCTCAGGCTTGTTTCAAACTCATGAGCTCAGGTAATCCACCTGCTTTGGCCTTGCAGAGTGCTAGGATTACAGTTGTGAACCATTGCCCATGTCCCTAGTTGGTTATTCTTAATATAGAGAAATGCTATTGGTTTTTAAACTTGATATATCTAATAACCTTGTTGAACTTTCTTATTAGCTCTGAGTTTGTGATTAAGGTAGATTTTTTTTTTTTAATGAAGTTAATCATATCATCTGAAAATAATGACAGTTTTAACTTTCCTTTATAAGAATGTCAGGTCAAATTAATTCCATATTTTAAACTCCAAGTGTTTAAAATACATTTTAAGATGATTTGTCAGTGTGACATGGCTTAACAATACTCATACGAGACTTTTTCTTTTTTAATTTTTTTAAATTTTTATTTATTTTTATTTATTTTTTTGAGACAGAGTCTCACTCTATTGCCCTGAAGGCATCATAGCTTACAGCAAACCTCAAACTCCTGGGTTTGTAATCTGCCCTCCTCAGCCTCCAAAGTAGCTGGGACCACAGGCACCTGCCATAATGCTTGTCTAGGTTTTATATGTTTAGTAGTATTTTTAGTAGACATGGGGTCTCACTCTTGCTCAGACTGGTCTTAAGCTCAAGGGATCTACCTGCCTCGACTTCCCACAGTGTTAGGATTACAGGTGTGAGCTACTGTTCCCTGCCAAATAATTTTTCTAATTCAAAACAAACCAAGGCCGGGCGTGGTGGCTCATGCCTGTAATCCTAACACTCTGGGAGGCCAGTGTGGGTGGATTGCTTGAGCTCACAAGTTCGAGACCAGCCTGAGCAAAAGTTTGACCCTGTCTCTACTAAAATAGAAACACTGAGGCAAGAGGATTGCTTGAGCCCAAGAGTTGGAGGTTGCTGTGAGCTATGATGTAACAGCACTCTACCCAGGGCAACAGCTTGAGACTTTGTCTCAAAAACAAACTAACAAACAAAAAACGTCACTACACAAAGAAGGACATATTTTCTACTTTTCTTAGGAACACTAAATGAAGTTCAATATTTTGAGGTTCTTTGAATTGTGGTTCATGACAAGTTAAAATAGTCTTCATAACTTCTACATGTTATTTAATTTCACCAAATGCTAATTTAACACTCTCAATGTGTTAGAGGACACACAAAAGAAAACAGATAAAATTACATACACTAAATTTGTTTCTAGAGTAGGGTAAGAAGTTGGAGAGATGAACACTTAATGATCTAGTAGTATGAAAATGCTGCAGACTGTCACCTGAGCAGGGAAGAGCGAGTGCTTAACTTTCTGGCTATTCAGGGATGGTGTTGAGGACATATTTAGAAAGTGTTCAGGTTTTGGTAATCTTCATCCTTTATCACCTTTTCCTTTGGTTTGACCATGAAGGTGATAGGGAATCAGGCAATAAATCTTCCTAATTATTTTTTTGTTAATTTTCTAGATGACATTTATTAGAATTCTAAACAGTCCTTTCATGACTACAAACATATTATTGATTAATAACCTCTCATTAGGGACAGAAAACTTGGCTAAAGTTCATCTAAAGTTTTGAAGATTCTGCAGAACAGTTCATATAGTTAAAGTTTAATGATTCTTAACTTCCAAACTGAATGAGACACAGAGGTTAGAAACCCAAAATAGCCAACCAAATGGTTGTGGTTCAGTTAGGGATGAATTAAAGACATTCATTGAAACTGAGTTTTCTCTGCATTCTTATACCGAGTGTTCTGTGACAGGGAATTATTATTCCTAAGAACATGCGCACAGAGAAAGCAAGCCAGATTGGCAGAATCTCTCAGTTACATCTTGCAATACAGGTTGAAATCTCATACAAATAGACAACAGTATTGGAAAGGACACTCTATGAATGCAAAACATAAACAGCTCTCAAGAGAGCAGTTGTCTTTAAAGTTAACCCCAAAGAGTGTACCACATGATCCATGGAGTCTATTTAACCCTATACTGCAAGGAAGGAAGGGAGGAGGAAAGAAGGGAGGGAGGGAGAGAGAGATGGAGGGAGGGAAGAAAAAGTTACTGATATTAAACATAAGGATTGACTTTGAAGCTGTTACCTATTCTGATGGTTGAAATGGTCATGTATTACATTACTTACGAGAGTTTCCTCTGTGGAAGTGTGAGGATTCCACTACATGAAAACCTTGGCAGTGGTGCCCTTATTCTTCCATTCCCTAGTGTATTATTAGGTAGAATATTTATGTGCCTTAAATTTTAGCAATGATAGTTTTTTGCTTAAAACCATGTAAGTATGGCATACATATAAAAGACTCTCAAATGTTTTAAATGAATTTTTAGGTGTTTATTCTTAGTCAACAAATATTTGTTTACCTTCCAATTAGTTGGCAATAACAACTCACTTGTACTGAGAAAGGTAAAAGTATATAAGCCAAAAATTTACTGAAACTTTTTGCATAATTGGAGAATGAGATTTAAAAATGGCAATTATGTTTTAATAAGCACAGCCAATAATACACTTCTTCCATTTGGAGCTATATATTTTTTGTCAGATGAAATTTCTACTAATAGTCGTCACAACTGAAAGTTTAAACAACTGCTATAGAATTGGATTATAAAATGTTAAACCATGGTTTAAAAGTTGCTGATGTTAATTGAAAACCACGAAGCATCATTCAGTCACACTGCTCTAATTAAAATGTAAAGGTAGTTATAATTTTAGTGAAAAAAAGTGAACAAGTTGGCCAGGCACAGGGGTTCATACCTGTAAGCCTAGCACTCTGGCAGGCCGAGAGAGGAGGATCACTCCAGGTCAGGAATTTGAAACCAACTTGAGCAAGAGGAGACCTTGTCTTTACCAAAAATAGAAAAAATTAGCCGGGCATAGTGGTGCACACGTATAGTCCCAGCTACTAAGAAGACTGAGGCAGGAAAATTACTTGAGCTCAGGAGTTTGAGGTTGTAATGAGCTATGAGGATGCCATTTCACTCTACCCAGGGTTACAGAGCAAGAAGAGACTATCTCAAAAAAAGTGAATAAATTATAAAAGTATCAAAAATGAAATGTCAAAATTATTAATTATTTTTACCTTATTGCTTATAATTTGATGGCTAAATTTTATGATGTACACAATATACTTAAATGCTATTGTGCAGATGTAGCTTAGAAAAAATACATATACATATTTGGGGGCTACATGCTAAGTTTTTACCGACTTTAGATAAACTCCATGAGGAGAGGGACCTTTGTTCTATTCACCAACATATCTCAGGTTTGCTGGCAGCTTGTCTAGAAGCATGCACAACACACAGTAGATATTTAATAAATACTTGTTTAATAAGTACCTCTTCACAAAAGGTTGGACACCATACTTTGAGAGCATAGATTCAGTGGTTTCTATTATTCAAGGTCAGTTTACAAGACTTTTAAAAAACTTTATTGAGGTGTATTTGACAAGAATTGTACATAAATATATGTAAAGCATACAACTTGATTATATATATATATATATAATATATATTATGAAATATTCACTGCCATTGAGCTCATTGCATATCACCTCACATAATTACCATTTCTTTGTATGTCGTGAGAACATTTCAGATGTACCCTTTTAGAAAATTTCAAATATACAGTATTGCTAACTATACAACACATTAGATTTATAGAATTTACTTTTCTTGCATAACTTCAACTTTATACCCCTTTACCAACGTTTCCCCACATCTCCCTGCCCTCAACCACCATTTTATTCTCTGTTTCTATGAGTTTGACATTTTGGGATTCTATCTACATATAAATGAGATCATTCAGGATTTGTCTTTCTGTATTTGGCTTATTTCACTTAGTATAATGTCCTCTAGGTTCATCCATATTGTCCCAAATGCCAGAATTTCCTTCTTTTGTAAGGTTGAATAATATTCCATTTTTCTCTGTGTGTGTATTTTACATTTTCGTTATCCATTCATCTATTGTAGGCATTTATTCCCATTTTTTTGGCTATTATGAATATTGCTGAAATGAACATGGTAGTACAAATATTTCTTTTGAAATAATGATTTAATTTTCTTTGCATATATACCTAGAAGTTGGGATTGCTGGATCATAAGGTCAGTTCCATTTTTAATTTTGGAGGGAACCTCCATACTGTTCACCATAATGGTTGTACCAATTTACATTTCAAACCAACGGTGTGCAAGTGTCCCTTTTTCTCCACATCCTCACCAACACTTGTTATGTTTTAAATTTCTTTTTATTTATTAATTTAATTTAATTTAATTTAATTTTTTTTACTGTTAAGTCATAGCTGTGTACATTAGTGCAATCAAGGGGTACAATGTGCTGGTTTCATATACAATCTGAAATATTCTCATCAAACTGTTCAATGTAGCCTTCATGGCATTTTCTTAGTTACTGTATATAGGCGTTTGTTTTCTGCATTTAGTAAGTTTCGCCTGACAAAATTCTTATGTATTTGAACAACTAAGAGTTCCTCAAATGCTCCATGGATTCACAGGAGGCACTGACAGTTTGATCCTTGCTCTTTATTATTGTTGACACCCAGCATAATATGTTTATACTACTAAAGGCAAATCCAGTGCCTACTTTTCTCAATTGCTGTGATCTTTCTCCATCCTTTAACTGTTTGTTTGTTTGTTTGCACATGGGAAATGTGGGATTGGACATTAAGTGTTGTAGATAAGTGGCATCCAATTTGTGACCTACAGTATATACTTGTCTTTTAAGAGCATGAGTCTGTGAAGATTATAGATGCTTTTAAGGACTGAAATAGTTTTAAAATTATCAAGGTTACCAATGACGTCCATCCTGTTGAACTTTAGTGGTCAAATATATTCCTTAAAGTTCTTAAATACTTGGTAGGATTTGACAGAGTTTATCACTTCCATCTTCTTGAAATATTTTCTTTGCTTCATTGCTAAAACATCGTATTCTCTTGTTTTACTCACCACACTGGTTGCTTCTTTACAGGATCCTTGACTTGTTAGCTCCAAAATTTGCAGTTCTTGGTCCTTCTTGGTCCTATTCTCTGCTCACAGGTCCATAGTTCTTGTTCCAATTCTCTGCTCACACTGCCACTATATGATTTTAGGTAGTATCATGATTTTAAACACTTTCCGTACCTTGCTGACTTACCTTCCAAATTTACATATCCAGCCCTGACCTTTTTCTGAGCTCTACATGTACTAGATATCTCAAATACACCATGTCCTAAACAGAACTCTTGATTTCCCACCTCTCTGAAACAGCTCTTCCCATGGTCTTTCATATTCGTTAATGTATCAAAGCCTAGGTGTCATCCACTGTTGTTGTTTTCCTCACTACCCAAGACTAACCCAACACTAACACAACTCTAATCTAAAGGCATATCCTACTGCCTTCATTTTCAAATTGTATTTTGAATATATTTACTTCTTACCACCTGCAGTACTGCAGCCTGAGCCCCACAATCACTTCCAGACCTCCACTTGGAGACTTCTATGTGGTCTGTCTTCCTCTCCTTTTGTCTTTCTCCACAAAAAGATAACCAGAGTCATCTTTACAAGATGTCAGTCAGTTCCCGTTCCTCCTCAGCTTCCAGAACTTCTAGTTTCCTTCAGAATAAAATCTGAACTCCTACCTTGCCCTCAAGAACCTGCGGTATCTAGTCTAGTCCCATCCACCTCTCCAGTCTCATCATCCCTCTTCCTCAAGTACATTACGTTTTCTCCTGCCTCTGAGTTTTATCGTCTACTGTTTCTTCTGCAAAAAAAGCTCTTCCTTTAGATGTCCATGTGGCTGGCTTCTTCTCATCACTCAAGTCTTTCACGGGTCATCCCAAGGATGGTCTTCTCTGACCACCTTTCTAAAGTAGGATTCTTGCTCTAAGGATCTCCCTATACTTTACCCTGCTGTGTGTTCTTTGGTGCACTTAATATTGTCTGAAATATATTATTTATTTCTTGACACCTTGCTTATATCCTAACCATTTCACTAGAATATGATTTTCATGAGAGTAAAGACTTTGCCCCTGCTGTATCCCTAGTAACTAAAGCAAATCCATCAGACTGCAGGTGTTGCAGGTCCCTTCTTACGTGGACGAATAAATAAATCAAGTATTAATCCCTCAATTCAAAAGAGTAAAATTGTTTCTTTAATAAATACATAAGTAAATATATGGGGGATACAGAGATTGGAAGTTTTTGATGTCATAAATAAATACAGCTTTGCTGGAAAATAGGTTCTGATATGAATCTGTATGGTTTCCTCTGTTCATAGTGAATTTTTTACAAATAACAAAGAAAAACTGATTGAAATATCTACTGTTGAAAAATATGAACTCCTGCAAAAGATAAAAAAGGTAAGAAGATAGAAATTATGAGTGTTAGATTATAATTAGATGTAGTTATTATTTAAAATATGTATAAAACATAGAATTTTTGAGAGAAGATTTTTTTATTGACTAAGAATAAGCATGATCATTTACAGTAATTAATATAAATATTTATCTTCTTCTAAGGTACTTTAATATATGAAAGAGCAAAGGTTGTCGAGATGAAGATGAATTGTTTCTTATAACTTTTCATGTGGCTATGGGTACATTGTAAATATCCATGATTGATGGATCAATGAATATTTTTCATGTGCGTTATTTAAAAGAAATGATGACTTTCTTGCTATCGTGTGGCACCTACGAAGTGCGGCAACTTGGTTCTGCACTTAATAATACTCTAAATATCATAATACAATGTTTAAAATAATTATTTACAAGTACTTGAGTGAAATTTATCCCCCAAGAGAATTCTCTGGACTATTTTTTTTAAACCGAGGATAAAAGAAATATCATGTCATAAGTAAATAACCATGGATATAAACCAATATTTATCCCTAAGATATTCAATGAAGCACTCATTAAGACAGTGATAAATTGGAGGCGGGTGGGAGACAAGAAATCCTGTACAACTGAAATCCAACTGAAGAGCCTTGGTTAAATAAGTAATAGTATTGTTTACAATATGTTATTGAGTGATGAATACCATATTCTAAAATAGTATATATGATAAGACCCCATTTATGTATGCATATATACAAATACATGGGCACACCAGACAAGACTGCCATTTTTCTTCCCCCTTGCATTGAAGGAGAAGTGTCTGGCTGTCTCCTGTCTCCCCCATGTGTGCATCCTTCATTTCAGCAGCACAGAACTATATCTTCTCTCTCTGTTTTGTGCCAAGTCAACCAGGATAGAAATTTCACCTCCTTCACCTCTTTAATTAGTAACACTAAGCATTTTGGGATCTATTGTAAGCCTAGTTGAAAATTTTAGTGGTCATGGAGAGGATCGCATTGCAGAGCAGGAAGCTATCTCATTTACCACCCTTTCTTTCTTTTACGGTTCTTCACCCATCCTCTTCCTCTAGGGTACATGACTATCCCACACCCAAATTCCTCTCCCTCTGTTACAAAGAACAACCTCTCCTTCCTCTGTCTGAGGCCTGCACTTATGCCCTGAGGGATAACAAAGTTATCAAAGGCAATTCCCTTCCAGAAGAATGATTTGTACCAATTAAATTCTTTCCCTTTTTGGTTTCATGAGCTATGGCATTAGAGATAGCTTCCCCTCTGGGCTAGGCCTACTCTAATTTTTTAGTTGCAAGGATACCCAAAGACAAAACCCAAAGTTATTTGTTTAGTTGATTGGTTTTAAATTTGCCTTTCATTTTTTGAGCAAAATATTTTTTCCTGTTATGTGTTTCCTGTTGTAGGAGCTATTGGACAACTTCCAGATAAATAGCTCCCCATTGTTTAGTCCATGACGTTTCTGAGCAGTTTAGGGCCCCTAAATTAGTGTGGCTCACTTAGTCAAGGGAGCAGGCATAGAGGGACCTCACTGCAATTCACAGAACTCAGCCAGATTTCTTGAGTACAAGGGAATAATCACGTAAAGGAGGCGAGGCTCTGTCCCATTTATTATTTACACTAGGGTAGCAATTATGGTCTCTTAGTGACAGCTAATCAGAATCTTCATGTGTTACTAAAGGAAAGCTCAAAGATGACATTACATTCTAGTCTAAATATACTTTAACTTTTCCCCCCAATATTTTTTTCTTTAAGTCCCCAGACCCCTACCCCTGCTAGCCTCAGTGACCATTTTACTCTCTTTCTACAAGTTCAACTTCTTTACATTCCACATATAAGTGAGATCATGCAGTATTTGTATTTTTGTGCATGAATTATTGCACTTAACGTAATATCCTCCAGGTTCATCCATGTTGTCACAAATAACTAGATTTCCCTTTTTTGGGCTAAATCATATTCTGCTGTGTGTATATATGTGTATAATGCCACATTTTCTTTATCCATTCACCCGTTGATGGACACTTAGGTTGATTCTGTAGCTTAGCTATTGTGAATGTTGCTGCAGTGAAAATGGGGTACAGACATCTCTGCATAGTGATTTGATTTTTTTAAAGAATATATACCTAGTAGTAGAATTGCTAGATCTAACTATTTATTATAAAATACCATGATATATGAATAGAGAGATGAAACAGTACATAAATTATCAATGTGTAGTGTTTTTGCATGTATCTGTCTTTTTGGTGAAAGCAACTTATTAATTTTAGTGAAGTCCAGTTTATCAATCCTTTTTTTTTTTTTTTTAAGTAAATCATGGCTGTGTACATTAATGTGGTCATGGGGCACCATACATCACGCTGGTTAACATAGCCTTCCTGGCATTGTCTTAGTTATTTTGCTAAGACATTTACATTCCACATTTACTAACTTTCACATATGCCCTTGTAAGATGCACCACGGAGGAATCACGCTACCAGAGGTCAGGAGTTTGAGACCAGCCTGAGCAAGAGTGAGATCCTGTCTCTACTAAAAACAGAAAAATTAGCTTGTCATTGTGGTGGATGCTGTAGTCCCAGCTATTCAGAAGGCTGAGGTAGGAAGATTGCTTGAGCCTAGGAGTTTGAGCCCAGGGTGACACCAAGGGATTCTGGCCTGGGGTAACAGATGAGACTCTGTCTCAAAAAAATACACACACACACACACAAATGACCAATAACTGCATGAAAAAATGTTTCAACATCATTATGATTAGAGAAAAGCAAATCAAAATCACAATGAGACACTAGTTAACTCTCCTAGAATTCCTATAATTTAAAGAATGGACAATAACAAGTGTTGACAAAGATGTCCAAAAATTGGACAACCAGGGCAGAACCTATGGTTCAGTGGGTACAGCACTGGCCCCATATACTGAGGGTGGTAGGTTCAAACCTGGTCCAGCTAAACTGCAACAAAAAAATAGCCAGGCATTGTGGTGGGCACCCGTAGTCCCAGCTATTCAGGAGGCTGAGGCAAGAGAATCATCTAAACCCAGGAGTTGGAGGTTGCTGTGAGCTGTGACGCCACAGCACTTGCGATAAAGTGAGACTTTGTCTCTACAAAAAAAAAAAAAATTGGAGAACCAATTTGTCTGAGATGAGAAAATGCCGAGGAGATATAAAAATGGAAGCAGAGGTCAGAGTGAGAGGCCAGTACCAATCACAGAGGAAGACCAGTTGCATCCGAAAACTGGAACAGGCAAGGACATGGCTTGTCTCTTAGAGCTTCCAGAGGGAAGAAAGTTCCAACCCTCTACTCTGGACTTCAGACCTCTAGAATCCAAGACAATAAATTGATGCTGTTCCGAGCCATACATTTCTGGTCATTTGTTACAGTATCACTAGAAAATGAACACAATCATCATTTAACGTTGCTGCTGGCTCCTATGGTAATGGACCATCATTTCCCCACCATTTCTTTGTTTGGAAAGAACAGACTCTCTGAACCAGAGGCTGAATGGATGTAGCCAGGCTTGCATGTGGGTTTGGTCTGTGATGGCTGAGTGGGACCAACTCCCATGACGTTAGCTGTCAGGTGGCCTGCAGGCGTGTCCCCTGACAACACCATCCTGTTCTCTTCAACTTAGGCTTAATGTAGAACTTTTGATCAGAGCACTTTATCACTACTGCACAGAAACTTCATGGCTGTCTTCAGTATCGTAACTCAGGTAACATGCAACTGGACGGTCATGAGCCCTGGGAACAGAAACCATATTTTCTGAACCAAACATTAGAGAGAAATTATTTGCAAGCCAGATGTCTGGGAAATCTGGGACTGATTGTTGTCACCCAGGTGGCTCACAGAGTGATGGTTACAATCACTTTAACGGGTGGATGATAATCTAAGCATCACGGAGGGCAGAGCTTGCATTTGCTTTCTCGATTAATTATCATGAAGCAATGTCAAACGAGTTCTTGTTGAGGCATGGGAAGTTCCCATTTTGTTTCTCGAACTTAGCCTGAATCCTAACAGATGGATTCACAGCGGCGGTTGGGATGGATGGCCGTGGAGAGAGACTCGTAAACAAAAGTGGAGAACAGTGATTAAATTCTCAGCTGCGAAAAGCCCAAAGCTTTCTCACATCCAGATTTTACTGGGGGGGGGGGGGGGGGAAGGAATTTCATGGGACTAATGTTCTGTGAAATTCTTCAAACCTATGGGCGGATGGGCTGTGTTAGGCTATGTGAGCTATCAATGGTGGTGATAGAAAGTGCGTTGCCCAATTAAACTGCGTTAATCTGACACATATGTGGTGATGTGGGTTCCTGTTAGCAGGCTTCCTGGTGATTAGTGAAAATGGCTGTTCGTTCACATGACTGGATGTAATTGATGCTATTTGCACAAAGAACCATTTTTTTTTTAAACACTGTTTTCCTCTTTTCATTTTTTGAGTTCTCCAGTGTCTAATCAGAATCAGATCACTATTTGGTCTCCTTCCATGCTCACTTTTCTATCTGAACCATCAGTCTGACCCACTGTGAACGGCGTGGTCCTGAATCCCCAATTTTTTCCCTGAACATCACTCAAGGTCTGACGTTTCTCATGCTTAATCTTTTTCATCCTATTCTGTCCCAGGGTGCTGGGCAGTGAAACTTGGTGCCCAGAAGCTTTTCTTTTTGGAGACGGAGTCTCACTCTGTTACCAAGGCTAGAGTGCCGTGGTGTTAGGTTAGCCCACAGCAACCAAGAAGCTTTGATTTGCTCACTGCATGCCCAGGCAGCTAGAGAGGGACAGAGTCCAGGGAGTGTGTGAAAATTGATTGTATGAAGTGAGTTATTCTTGTCGTATACAACTAAATCAGAATCAAGGGACCACTAGGTTAAAAAAAGCACTCAGGGGCAGCACCTGTGGCTCAGTGAGTAGGGCGCTGGCCCCATATATCAAGGGTGGCGGGTTAGAACACAGCTGCGGTCAAACTGCAACAACAACAATTTCTTTCGAAACAATTTAGTAACATTTCTCTTTCTCATGAAACCCCCAACCTTCTCTTTGTTCTTCAGACTTATCGAAGACCACTCTGGCCTGTGTCTATGCCTCAAGCTGCAATTCCTTTTCCCCAAACAAACTATTTTGCTTAGAGATTCATTGCTGTAGTTTTATTTGACTTTGAAAGGGTACTGCAGAATTTTTCTCTGAAGAGCAATCAGCCTTAGGAACAGGCAATAAAAAGATGCATTGCATGTAGAAAAGTGAAAAAATAAAATGAAAACTGATTAAAAGGGGTTTGGCTTTTTATTATCATCACAAAACAGCAATTTTAAACAAAGTTAATGCTAACATATACTTCCCCCTGGGTGTAAACAACCACCATCTCCTCTGGAGTTACAGGACTATGTATGAATACCTCAAATAAGCAAATTTTAACGTATTTCAATACTCACTGATGTCAACGTGGAAGTTCAATTGGAGAATGTCCAGTTGTATAATCGCACATAGACTGAAACATTTGTGGACGCAGCTACACAATGTTTGTTTTGAGAGTAAGTTTGTGCTGGTTGAGAATTGTTGAAACTTAGGTGTGGTTCAGGCCTCCAAGCCCTGTGATGCTGCATATTCTTGTGTTTAAACAGTGGATTAAAAATAAAGAATGTTAGCACAGTGATGGCAAAGACAAACAGAAATGGAATTGCTTCAATCTGTCATTCTAGGTGAGCGCTTGAGATTTAATTTTGTTTAAGATTGCTTGATGGGGCACATGTGAAACCTGTTTAGAATCTATCCTGCAGAAACAAAACATAGACATAGACAGTGTTGCAATGTCTGGAATTTACTGTGAAAGGAAATTAAAAACTCTCTGCTAAACTTATCTTTGTCTTTAAGACTTTTCCTGACTCTGTGTCTGTGGCTTTGTGGGAAACAAACTTTTAAAAACTAAAATTAGGAAAGTGTGCTTCAATCACCTGTGAGCATAGACAGACTTAGCCATCTATTTCGTGAATATACAGACAAAATCAATTTGATAAAATTATTTGGATTTTAAATTAGAAGATGTTATTGTTCATCACTGAGTTTGAATCATATATAAATATATTTCACCTATTTTCAAGGTCAAAATATAAATCCAATTAAAAAGTTGCATTACAGTTTTCTTTGTATTATAACATTTGCTTTACCTTTCTTTCTTTTTTAATTAAGTCTTTTGTACATAGATCATATTTTTCTGGCAAAATCACATAGAAGGAGTCAAAAGAAATTTTTCACTGTGTGTTTTCCTGGCCATTATTAATATTTATTTCATTGCATGGCTATTATTGAAAACAATTTTGAATATTGAAGGTGTGTTTGAAAATGGTCAAATATGCCATGTACTGGCTGGGTGCGCCCGTGTTTGAGAGTTTAATGACAAAATGACAAGAGGAAGAACAACATAGAAAAGAGAAAAGTAGAAGGGTGTCAGTGGTTACCCTGCCATCCCCAGACGCCCTACTTTGTTAAGGGAGGCTCTGCCTGCCTGAAGGAAGACGGCCCACCAGGATGATTTCGGAAGCACGTTTGCAAAGCCTATTCTTTCTCCCATTTGTTGGCCCCCACGTGTCTTTACTTTAATAAGAAAGAAAACTTTTAATTCCACATTTACAGCTATAAGGCACAAAAATACAGACCTTTCATTCTTAGCAACCAGGATGTTTGATTGCCTGATATGCGGTAATGTTCTCATTGTGGAAATCCAGCTACGCACCCAAGTCCTGACTTTGTGGAACTTCCATTCCATTAGGGGAGACGGGCAATGTAAAAGCAGAGTAAAAAATAATGCAGTACGTCGGAGGGGGAGATGTGTCATCAAGAAAAACAGAGAGGAAGGAGGAAAGTGTGTGGGAGGGTATATATATATATATATTTTTTTTTTCAGTACTTTAGTGAGGAATAATTTGCCCACTGTAAAATGCATAAATCCTAAGTGGACAGCTTGGGATATGTGTACACACACACACACACACACACATCATTCAGATCAAGATATAAGACAGTCCCATTATCCCAGAAAATTCTCCTGTGTGCCTCTCTATTCAGGGTTCACCTCCCTCATCAATAGAACTACCGTTCTGATTTCTAACAGCCCAGATTGCTATTGTGTGTTCCTGCACTCCATATAAATGAAGTCTGACAGTGTGTACTTACTCCTGTCTGCTTCTTTAAATAACCATAAATTAACGTTTCCGCATTCCATTCATGTTCTAACACATATCCATTGCTCTTTTGAACACTGAGTGGTATTCCATTGTGTGAATATACCATAACTGGTTTACACACTTTCTTGGTGGACAGTTGAGTTGTTTCCAGTTTTGACCTGTTGTGAATAAAGCTTGCATAAGCATTTCTGAACACAGGATCTTTTAAGGAACGTACTTCTCTTAAGCAGGAGAATTCCTGTGTCATAAGATAACTCTATGTTTGAACTTATTAGTCATAGCTAAGCCATTTTTTCTAAAAGATTGCAGCATTTTACACTCATATCAGCAACATAATTCCATCTGGTGGGCGTGAATTGACTGTAAGATCAATTTAGGGAGAATTGAAATCTTAATGCTGCTAAGGTTTCCATTCCATGAAAATTGTATATTACTCAATTTATTATGTCTCCTTTATTTCAATTAATAGACTTGAGGACATTACACAATAGTAATAGTAAAAAGAACAAATGATAAATCTTTATTAAATTTATTCAGACATATTTAATGTTATTTTATACCACTATAAATGATAACTTTTTAAAATTTAATTTTCCACTTTTTGTTGCCAGTATATAAAGATGCAATTGATTTTTTTAAATTTCAGATTAATATGAGGGTACAGATGAGTAGGTTACATTGTTTGCATTTGTTAGGTAGAGTCCGAGATACAAGTGAGTTTTGTGCATTGACCTTGTAACTCACAATCATGTTAGACTTAACTAGCAATTTGTAGATTCCTTTGGAATGTTATGTGCAAAGTGATGTTATCTGTGAATAATAGTTTTAATTCTTTCTTTTTGATTGTTATGCTTTTTATTTCTCTCTCTCTCTCTTTTTTTTTTTTTTTTTTTTTTTTGGTGCCTTATTGCACTGACTAGACCCACTAGGATGATATTGAACAGAAGTGGTAAGATGGGCATTATTATCCTATTTCTGATTCAGGGGGAAAGCATTTGATAGTTCATCGTTAATAATGATAGATAGCAGCTGTAAGTTTTTGACAGCTAGGTATTAGCAAACTGTGTAAATTCCCTTTTATCACTGGTTGTCTGGTAGTTTTTATCTGTGACTGGTATTGACTTTTATCAAGGGCCTTTTCTTCATCTACTGAGTTCATTGTACATTTTGTTTCCTTATTCTGTTAATGTGCTGAATGACATTGCCTTAATCCATTTGTGTTGCTATAATGGAATACCACACAGGGCAATTTATAAAGAACAGAAATTGGGTCTTGTGATTCTAGAGGCTGGGAAGTCCATGTTATTGTGTCCTCACAAGACAGAAGGTGGGGGGAGAAAACCAGTTCCTGCCGGACTATTTTATAGTCCATTCTTGAAAGCAGAGGCCTCATGACCTAAATCCCTCTCCAGACACCCTATTCCCCAATGCTGTTGCGTTGAAGGTTAAGTTTCCAACCAATACATTTTAGAGAGGACACTTTCAAACCATAGCATGCACGTTGTTTGCTTTTTAAATGTTAAAACAATTTTGCCTTCCTAAAATAAATCCCACTTTTTGTAAAAGTATTATCCTTTTTATATGTTACCGAATTGGATTTGCTTATATTTTATTAAGGATTTTTGTGTTTATATTTATGAGGAATATTAGTCTATGGTTTTCTTGTAACATCCTTTTTGTCAATGTTATCTCAGCTTTACAAAATGTGTTAGGAAATGTTCTCTCTTCCTTTGTGCAGTGGAAGAGCTTGTTTATCATTATCATTTCTTTTTCCTTAAAAGGTTCATAGAATTCACCAGTGAATTCTAGGCCTGGACATTTCTTTGAATCAGGCAATTTCTTTAATAGATAGACACTCTGAAGAGCTTCTGTTTCTTTCTGTGCCACTTTTACAAATTTATGTTTTGAAAGGAATTTGTCTATTTCTAGGGAATTTCTCAAACATATTGATAAAAAGTTTTCCATATTGGCTCCTTAGGATTTCTCTAAGGTCATAGGATCCAGAATGATGTCCTTTCATTTTTTATGTGATCGCGGCTATGAGTGTTTTTTTTCCTTTTTTTCTTTCTAAGGAATATCAGTTTTACTAAACTTTTAAAAAACTAATTTTGGTTTGTTGTTTGTTGATTTTTCTCACCATTTTGTTTTCTATTTCATGAGTTTCTTCTTTTATCTTTTACTTCCCTCTGTTAGTTTCTTTTTATTTTGCTATTCTGATTCTAGCTTTTTGAAGTGAAAGTTTAGATCATTGACATTGAATATCCTATTCCTTTTTTTTCTATTTCTTTTCCCTTTTCTTTACTCTTCCCTTCCTTTCCTTTCCCTTCCCTTCATCTTTTCTTTTTCTTTTTTTGCCTTTAAGACAGAGTCTCACTCCGTTGTCCTGGGTAGAGTGCTGTGGTGTCTCAGCTCGTAGCAACCTCAAACTCCTGGACACGTGATCCTCTTGTCTCAGCCTCCTTAGCAGTGGAACTATAGGTGTCCTCAAGGCTGACAGTGAGAGCCAGGCTGTAGGTGTTGGGATCAAGAATGGTGAAATTCTTTATTTCACCCTGGTCCTTCATTATTTTTACCAAAGTTAGCAAGAAAACATAAAGTTGAGGAGTCTTGGTCAGGTGGCTTTTCTCTGAGCACAAGGGTCTCCTCGAGAGAGTTAACAGTTCCATGTAAGTAATTTGAAGATAGAAATGACTGATGTCTGTTTGGATAGAGACAGGGATTTAAAGGCAGAAAAAAACTGACTACACCTGAAAATACAGAGTGGGGTGGGAGGACTTAGGTCACTGCGAGAGAGAGAAACAACGAAAGGGGGGAGGGAGATGGAGACACACATAAATCAAAACAATTTCACAGCCTTCACAGTGTGGCCGTGGTTAATTTTTAGTGCCTGAGCAGGAATTGCAATGGGGACCTGGTATTATTTATGTCAAGACTGTCAGGTCCTTTATGAAATGGCTCAAGAAGGGAAGATAATTCTTTGGATAAAAAAAAAAAAAAATCCTTATTATATTTTTAAAGTAAAGTTAATCTTCTTCCACACACACAGAAAAAGCAAGCAATTGAGCAAACTGCTAAGACATAAAGGAAGGGGAAAAAATCTCTCTGCACCGAGGTTGCTTACCACCTCTTCCAATATTTTGGTTTATTTCCTTTGGATTTTTTGTGTTTTATTCTTTAATATGAGTGGGCCATATACTAATTACAAGATGACATATACGAATTTTTTTTAAAAAAACATTGCTTTCAGGTTTTAAAAATCTGCATCTCAACATAAAAATCAGGAAACAGAAAAGTACGAAAGGAGGTTAAAAATTGCTAAGAATTGTCACCCAGTGTTTGATGTGTTTTCTTGAAGACTCTTGTTTATAGCTTCATACCGTGATATCCCATGTGCGGTGGTTTTTAAAGCACAGTTATCACAGGTCTATCCTCAGGTATCTGCATCAGTCTTTCTCAAACTGTGGTCACTAGAGCATCTGCATCAGAAATGCTTTGAGCTTCTTGAAAAGCTTATTTTTGGACACCCCCTAAGGCTCATGGGATCAAAGGCTCAGGGCCTGGGCTCCCACTGCTAGCATTTCTACAACCTTCTCAGCTGTTTTCTACAATACATTTTGAAAATATAACCCAGGTGGATGAAAATATGAAGAGGAACTTGAACGTGCATACCCGGCGTTATTAGCCTATTCCAGTGCAAGTAAAGGAAACCCTGAGGTTATTCAAAAGTGATCAAACTAAATTTTTTTAGCTATAATATGTCAGGTGTTTTAAATACAGAACCCAAATTTCCCTAGGATTCAGAACACAAACGTAGTGACATTCAAGATTTTCTCTGTGTGGTCTGCCTCCCTTTTCTATTCTATTTTCCACGCAGCATCCAGAATGATCTCCCACTGTGCACCTGAATGTGGCGCCACTGTGCCCAGAGTCCTTTAGAGGCTTCCCCTTCATCTTGGGAAAGCATCCCAAGACCTCAACAAAGGCTGCCTGGTGTGCCCATAGGGCCCTGGCTCTGGGCTATAGCCACTCTAAGCTTCTTGTTCAAATTCTGTAATCTCTTTCCTGCTGCCGAAGCTTTCACGTTCTGTTTCCTCTGCCTGAAATAGCTTTTCTTCCCCGCTATATGATGCTAACGTAATTTACCCCGTATTGCTTCAGCTTGAGGAAATGTCTATGACTTCCCAAACCTGCAATTCCAGGACAAAGGTCCTATGAATGATATGTTGAATCCTGCATTTTTCTTGGTGCCCACACATGTTACTAAAGGTTGCATATGTCATGATTTGCTTCATGTCTGTTTCCACCACTGGTCTGCAATGCCATGCCTGTTGTGGGGATGTCACCAAGGATTCCAGGGACTGCACATAAGAAGCCTGGCAGTACTTATTTGTTAAGAATTAATGACTATGCTAGTCTCAACAAGGTCATATATAAACACGAATAAATATAAAAGAATAGGCAAGCACAGTGTTTTTTTGTTGAGAATAAAAGACTGGACATGGTTGCTCACACCTGTAATCCTAGCACTCTTGGAGGCCGAGGCAGGAGGATCTCATAAGGTCAGGAGTTCAAGACCAGCCTGAGCAAGAGCGAGACCCTGTCTCTACTAAAAATAGAAAAACTAGGAAGGCATTGTGGTGAGTGCCTGTAGTCCCAGCTACTTGGGAGGATGGAGCAGCAGGATGGCTTGAGCCCAGGAGTCTGAGGTTGCTGTGAGCTAGGCTGATACCACAGCATACTAGCTCATGTAATAAGAGTGAGATTCTGTCTCAAAAATAAAGCAAAGTAAAATAATTTAAGTACCAGCGTATACTCCCAACTACAATACCTCTCCCTTAATATCAGACTTAATAACTGTTCTTAAATTTAGTTTGTGAAAGTGGAATGATTTATTTTAAAGCCATGAATTAGCATTTTAATATATAATAATACATGATCCCTACTAATTAGGTTGCATTACAAAAACTCTTTAATTTTTTCATATAACATCATGGAGGCCTGTGGGATTGAATGAGAGAAGTACAGGTACCAACCCAACTAGAAAGGGAAGGGAGACAGCAAGTAGGGAAAATGTTAGCAGAACTCACGTGAAGCGCCACCCTCGCGTGCTTCCAGAAATCACAAAGGAGAAGCCCGGACGGACGGCCTCGAGGGAGGCCGGACTCCATTATGCAGGTTAGAGGCACGCATCAGCGAAACATGGATGTAAAAAATATAATTTAGGCACTTATTCTTTCCCGCATATTAAGAGTACTCAGTATAGTTTTCATTCTAATTCATAATTAGAATTAATTCCAATTAAGTTACTGTCTAATTCAGTTAGAAGATTGCAAAAGATAATATAAGGCTGAAATGAATTGAATCAGGGTTTCTTTAATAAAAACACAGACACTTGGACTTTATTTACTTACCTTGTTTCCCTGGGCCCTTTGAAAAAATATATTTTCAACTATAGTATGTAAAATACTTGGAGGCATTGAGAGAATGCAGACACTGTTTTGACAAAATGCCCAGTTAGTCTTTTTAGTACAAATGGAAGGCTGCCTTTTATAGTTTTCATTTGTACTGGTAAAGCTTGCCTGCCTTCCTTCCTTCCCTCCCTCCCTCCCTCCCTCCTTCCCTCCCTCCCTCCCTCTCTTCCTTCCTTCCTCCCTCCCTCCCTCATTCCCTCCCTCCCTCCCTCTCTTCCTTCCTCCCTCCCTCCCTTCTTCCCTCCCTCCCTCCCTCTCTTCCTTCCTTCCTCCCTCCCTCCCTCATTCCCTCCCTCCCTCCCTCTCTTCCTTCCTCCCTCCCTCCCTTCTTCCCTCCCTCCCTCTCTTCCTTCCTTCCTCCCTCCCTCCCTCATTCCC